>VWZU01019685.1:52964-88377 GCA_013397095.1 Sterrhoptilus dennistouni
TTTTTTGGAGAACTCTAGAGCACAGTTGGTTACACCAGAACCTTCCTGGCTTGGCCCCTGCAGCAGAAGTATCCAGATCTTTCCCATTTATTCATCTCTCTGGGCTCCTTCTTTTGCTCGCTCGTGTTAATTGAAAAAACAACACCCCAATTAATAAACCCTGCAAGAATCCTGAGGGCCTCATTAAAATCCTTCCCTGTGAGGTGGGGAGGCACAGGGTGCCCAGAGAAGCTGTGGCTGCCCCAAATCCCTGGAAGTGCCCAAGGCCAGGTTGGACGGGGTTTGGATCACCCTGGGATAGTGGAAATTGTCCCTGCCCATGGCAGGGGTGGAATGAGATGATTTTTAAGGTCCCTTCCAACCCAAACCATTCTGGGATTTTGTGATGTTGATCCACCCTCAGAGCATTAGTCTGATTTTATTCCTCTTTCTGCATTATTAACTCCTTTACTTCAGTGGGAATTGGGGCAATTTATATTCATATATTCACCTATACACGTATTCAGGGCAGCAACTGCACTTTGGTGACTACTGATGGCCTTTCCCAGCAAAACCTTCTCCAGATGGAAGAGATTTCCCAAAAGATGCTTGACTATTTTGAGCCCTGAGCAGTCGATTTTGGGGTGGATTTTGCTCTCCAGAGAAAGCCACCATGGATCACATCCGTGGTAGGAGACACCCAGGAGAGATTTCCCATTACAACAGCCAACAAAACCGAGCCATGGTTTGGCAAACTGTGCACTTAAAATGTCTCAAAAAGAGTTTTGGATTAAAAAGTCCTTTTCCTGAATGTTCTGCAATTATTTCGCTCCAACACTGAGCTCAATTAATTCCAGAGGACACTTGAGAGAAGAAAGGAGAGAAGATGAAACCTGCACTCCAATTTTCCAGAGCGTTAGGCCTGTGGCAAAACACATCTCAGCTAAGCCATCCATGAGATTTGCTTCCCAATCCCAGGCCAGGGAGTTTTCCAGAGGACACAGGGGCAAGGAATCCCAGCCTGGGAATACCACTGGGATTCAGAAGCGGCTTTCCAAGAAAATGCCAACCAAGTGCATTTCCACCCTCTGGGTGCTTCAAGACCCCATCCTGGGGTGTGTTGCTGCATCCAGGACTGGGCATCTCCAGTTCCCCATTTCATTGCTTTAATTTGTGATGTTTTCCCACAATTTTGTATGGATAGAGATACCAGCATCTCCTGCTAGGGATCCATGATGGAACTGGAAGGAATTAAAGTTGGAAAAGGCCTCTAAAGGTGATCAGACCCAGCCTTTAACCAGCACTGCCAAGCCCACCCCAAGTGCCACATCCACTGTAACTCTTCCCTTCTCCACATTAATTTTGCAGAGCTGAACAACCAACACCAGCTTTTAGTCTGGGGAAAAAAAAAAAAAAAACACCAAAACTCTGGGAGAGGAAAAAACAGGGAAAATCACTTTCAAAAGAGAGTTTGCTTGGGTCCATCTCTATGAGGAGCCCACAAATGAATTGTTGCAGGTGGAGGGTTTTTCCCCCATGCCTTGGATTGCTGTTGGATGTTTGGAGCTGCTGCCTGCCAGGATTGCTCGGAGTGCTCTCCATGTTTGCAAACTCATTTCAAAAACACCTTGGAATTTGCCAGGAAACAAAACCCCAAAGAGAAACCAGACAAATGAGACAAATCTGGGCCTTTTATTCCAGCTCTGATTAAAAAAGACAACCTCGTCTCATCGTGGCGAGGGAAGTTTGTCCCTACAGGAAAAGTCAGGGAGAAGGATCAGCCATATCCCCTCAAAACATCTCAGTTTTGATGGAATCGTCATTCCCTGCCAGGGAAAAATTGCTTTGTAACCAAATACCAGCCCCTGGGAGATAGGATGTGACAGAAACCATCCATCAGGACCATGCCAAGGAGGAGGTGGTACCAGGGCGTCGCTGCTCCGAGATTATCCCAAGTTTACCTTGGCTCCAGAAGACCCTTGTGAGTTATCCGTGTGTCTCTGAGCTGACATTTAAAGTTGGGAGGTTCTGGCTGGCTACAGAGTTCTGCTCTTATTCCATTCCAATGTTTTCCTTGTCATGAGCTCGTTCCTGGCCTCATCCAGAGTCGTATTTTCTCCGGGAACAGTTGTGTTTTGGATCTCCTCCGCCTTGTCAGAGGCTTTTCCCAGGAGGGCTTTGAACCAGAAGGATTTTTTTTTTTTCCCAGTTTTCAGGACTGGCAGTGACCTCATCGTGTTTTCATCAGAAGTTTAATGTCAAGAAAAATAAAAGTATTAATCCGAAGATTAGGTTTGCAGGGAACGTGGAAAATCTGGGGAAAAAAACAAGCCAAAAGACATGAGAATATCAGTTCAATACCCCGAGAATAATAATTTAAAAAAACAACAACTCAAACCCACAGACAACCTCCCCCTCAAAAAAAAAAAAAAAGTGAAGAATTCCCACTGCTTCACAGGAAGTTCGTTACGCTCGTTGTTTTCTCTTCTTAAGACTAATATTTTGATTTTTGGAACTTCTGTCATGAGCACGAGGCCACCTGCTCCATGCCCGAGAACAGCCAGCTGGGCTTTGGATGTGATCCCTTTGGATGAGCCTGGTTTTGGGAGCTGCCAAACAAACCCTGCTGAGATCCCCACCCACGGGCACAAGGCAGGAGAGGTTGGGTTGTGTCCACATCCAGGTGCTGATTTGGGCTGGAAATTTGGAATTGGTGGAGGAGATTTTCATCCCAGCTATCAGCAAAGTGGGGTTTGATGCTGCTCCTCCTTCTGCTCGGGGTGGAGATGACACAAACACCCCAGGGAAGCTCTCAAAAGTCAGCTGGGGCTGTGCAATGCTAAGCTCAGCCCAAAAAGGGTTGGTTGTTTTTTTTTTTTAATGTCTCTTTCTAATTACGAAGCTCTTCAGCGACAGCAGAGCAGGAGCAAGGGCTGCTTTTCTCTCCCCAGTCAACTCAGTGCCATCTATCTCCCAACAGTTCGTTTTAATTATGCAATTACAGTGTGTACAAAGCTTCCTGTGAGCTCCAGTGGATAATTAAAACAGATGGGGAGCTTAATGGGACCAACTCCTTTTTCTTCTTTTAATTAATGTGTTAACAGTTTATGGGCCAGCCTGTGGAGATGTGTTCGTCAGCAGCTCTGGGGGGTCCACAAGTTCCCCCTCGTGTGTCCTGGGCGTGGAGGTGATGTCCCAAAAGTGGTGGTGGGTCTCCAGAAGGTCCCATGTGTCACCTCGCTGATGGCTTGTCCTGTCACTGGTAAGGCACGGACACCCTCGAGGTGATGCTGGATGGATGAAAGTCCTCCAGGAATGCACAGATCTCCTGCAGGACCAGGGTATTCCAAGAATCCCAGATTGTCTCAAGTCTCTGTTGGAAGAGATGGTGGAGGAAGAGGAAGAGGCAGACATGGACGTGTGAGTTCCAGGGCAAAATCCACTCCAGTTCCAACCTCTGGGGATGGAAGAGCTTTTGGGGACAAGCTGTGGGGCCCAGCAGTGGTGGAAGACCAGGGAGGGGGTGGGGCAGGATGGAATCATGGAATGGTTTGAGTTGGAAGGGACCTAAAATCCCATCCCATTCCTCCCCTTGCCACGGGCAGGGACACCTTCCTCTATCCCAGGCTGTTCCAAGCTCTGTCCAACCTGGCCTTGGACACTTCCAGGGATTTGAGGCAGCCACAGCTTCTCTGGGCACCCTGTGCCAGGGCCTCACAGGGAAGGAGCCCTCTGTGTGCCCAAGGTGATTTGGAACTCCAGGATAAGACAACAGGAGGCTGTGGAATCTCGGTGGCCTTGGGAATTAGGAGCTGTGTCCAGTTAGTGCTGATGCAGAATCAAACAGGCATCAAATGATGCAGGTGAGAGCCCCCAAAGGAAGGTGGGTCCCCAAACTGCCCCCATTTAATTTGCTGAGCTCACAGAACACCAGGAATGCTGATGGTTCGTGAGGATACTGGAGAAGTTCATGGGATAAACATCCACCAGGTTTCTAAACTCTCAAAAGCCCCATCAGGAAGCCCCTGAGCTGGACGAGTGACATGAAATATCCATCTCTGAGTGACTCTCATGGGACAGGATGGGCTGGGAGAATTAAAAGTATTTTCCAACCTAAATGATTCCAGGATTAATTTAATCAGTGACTTCAGCAGGGCAGTGCATGTTCTGCAGGCAAAAGTGCAAAGCCTGAGAGGAAAAGAAAAAGAGAAGGATTTGGAAAGCAGCTCCCAGTCCTGTGGGTGGCTGTGGGCACATTCCAGGAGTAGCCTGATAAACTGATAAATGTTTTGTAAACTGGCCCTGATTGCAGCAACAAGCAAAGCACAGGGGCAAAACTGGACAAGAATCCCCTCCAGCCCAGCACTGGACTGGGGATAAATCCCAGAACTTGTCTTGGGCTCCACTGGGATGAGTTTCCTGAAAGAGCAGCACTTCTGTGGGAATGATCCCCGAGTGAAAAAAAAAGTGCCACTTGATGCCATTTAACAGGAAAACCTCCCTGCAGAGATTTGCTTTGCCCAAGCCCTGATGCTCTTCCAGGCTTGGAGTGCTGAGCTCCCACCAGGAGCTCCCACACCAAGTTTTTCCTGCCAAAACCGTGGCTGAGGGATGAGCAGGGCTGGTCCCAGCTGAAATAATAATCCCACGGTCAAGGGGAAAACAAAGAGTCACTCCTGAGAGCCCTGGGATGTTGTCTGGATTAGATTTCAGGATTTTTAATGGCAGAGTGGCTCTGCAGCTTCATGGAGGACTCAGAGGTGCAAAATCCGTGCTCAGGGGTGTGCATGAAGGGCAGGCAGGACTGGAAGGGACAGGGACACACACACACACACACACAGATGCTGCAGCCTGGCTTTTCCCACATCTGCAGCCCAGCTGTTGGGCCACAGCTCAGCATTGCACAGCTTTTCCAGCTGGAAAATGTTAATAGCAGGGAGAGGGACACCTCAGTCAGAGGGAAAGCACAGCTCAGCAGCCACATTCCAGCACTGGGAGAAGCTTTGCATGGCACTGGAGGCATTTGGAGGAAAGATCCAACTCTTTCCAGGCCAGACCACAGGGATGTTCTCAGCCACGCCAAGCACGTTGTCTCCAGTGAGGTTCACTCAGCTGGGTCACAAATCCTCTTGTGATAAGCCCTGTCCCCCATCCCAGCTGTCCCAGTTCCTCTCCTGCCCCTCTCCAGCCACAATNCAAAAAACCCCCACGGAAACTGCTTGTCTCAGCCAACCCCAAACTTCACTGTATACACACAGCATAAAATTTAGTTGCTTTAAACTTGCATTTTTTGGCTCAACTCTCCTGGCCACATCCTGAGCCCGAATAGATCGAATTACTGAGCACAAAATAAATTCCATCTGAGCGGGCTGCAGCCCTTTTCTCTCCCTGAACAAAGGCTGGAGGTGTTTGCTTTGCCGATTTTTTTTTTTTTTTTTTTTCCTTTTTGGAAGAAAACAAAGCGATTTTGTCCACGTGGAGGGAGACAGGCTGGGACACTGGGAAGAGCCTGGATTCCCTGACACCATCCATTGCCTCTGCATCAGTCCCAGGGCTGTGATGCTGCTGCCTCCAGCATCCTGCTGGCAAATGTCACCTCATGTGGCAGTGCCACCTCTCTCTGTCCCCTCTCCTTTGGAGCAGGAGGTGCTGGACAAAGATAGATGGAATGAGGACTAGGAGTGTTTGGAAAGCAGGGACAGGGCTGCTCATGGGGCTCTTTTTTGTCCTGAAATTAGGAAGGAGAGTGAGGAGGAAGGAGAGGGAAGTAGAGCGGGGTGGCAGAAGGGCTGGAGGAGAGACAAACTCACCCCAAGCACCAGCACCCTCTGCCAGCCCGGGGGTGTCCCTGAGCCCCCCACCCAGACACAGCACCCAAACCCTGGGTAGGGAACGACCCCAATGATCCCAGCACCGCCGGGTCACTCAGCAGCCGCATTCCAGCACTGGGAGAAGCTTCGCATGGCACTGGAGGCATTTGGAGGAAAGATCCAACTCTTTCCAGGCCAGACCACAGGGATGTTCTCAGCCACGCCAAGCACGTTGTCTCCAGTGAGGTTCACTCAGCTGGGTCACAAATCCTCTTGTGATAAGCCCTGTCCCCCATCCCAGCTGTCCCAGTTCCTCTCCTGCCCCTCTCCAGCCACAATCCCCATCCATTGCACAAGGAGAGGCTGATTTGGACTCCAGGTATGGAATGGGGCAAACAAAGCTCATCCCTCCCTAAAATTCCCAGACAAACCCAAACCCAAACCCAAACCCGGGCAGATTCCGTGGCCAGACGAGAGGAAAAGCAGAGAAGGAACCACCGCGTCCCCCGAGCGCTGTCTCCAGCCCTCGGGGGAATCTCGGGGTGCGGGCGTGGGAAGCGGCTCAGCCGGCTCTGCCTGTCCCTCCACCCCGCGGCCGCCGCTCCCCGGATCGTCCTGTGCCTCGCACGCTCCTGCACAGCCATCCCCTGCTCTCCTCCACGGGAAACATCTCCACAGACTCTCATCCAAAGGGCCAGACCCCTTGGTCCGTGCCCACCAAGAGATGTGACCTCAAAATAACTCTAAATGAGAGAATCCCCAAAATTATTCTTTCGATGCTCCCGGTGCTCGTCTCACAGCCCAGTTCCAGCCCTGCAGAAGTGCTTTGGGAAAGGAATCTCTGGCAAGTTCTCCTTGAGGAGCCCCAGTTTGCTCCAAGGAACCAAAATGCTTCATGATTAGTGCAATTAATTCTCTGCTGGACCCTTCACCTGCTCAAGGAGAAAAACTGGAGCATGTGCCTGTCCAACACTCCTTCAGGATGTTTATTGACTTTACTATTGTAGCACTTTTTGGAGGGGAAAAAAAAAAAACCCAAACAGGGTTATCACTGACACTGTGGGGTTTGTGCTTTGCTAAAGCTGTGGTGGCCACAGTTTGGTGTCACCCTCCGGCTGTCCCCATTGTCACTGTGTCTTCTCACAGACTCCAAAGTCAGCTGGGAATAATGGGACAGTGGCTGAGGATGTGGGGATGGTCTTCTGGGATTCACAGTGAAAGGGCAGGAGTTTCCTCAAGGACAGTGTCACCAAGAAGTGATGGATGATGTCCTGGAGCAGGGACATCCCTGCTGGGTGGGCAGAGCCATCCCAAACCCTCTTGCACATCAAGGTGTGACATCCCCAGTGCTGGGGCTGGACCACGTGGGGTGAATTCCTCCCCACACTTTCTCAGCCTTGGGATGTAATGAGGAATTAATAAGCACTTAATGATTTGCACACATTCCCTGGAGGTGGAGCAATAAATCACCCGGTTTCCTTTATCAAACCCCACATCTGGTCAGGAGAGTTTGGCACTGCTGTGGCTTTGATCCCTGTGCCTGCCACACCCCAAGCACTGGGTCACCCTTCCCTGGCACACCATGGAATGATGGAGCAGCTCCCAGTGAGTTTTCCCAGATCATTGTAGGGCAGTGACATCACCACTTCCACAAAAATCACAGAGTCATGGAATGCTTTGGGTTGGAAGGGACTTTAAGGTTCATCCAGTTCCACCCCTGCCATGGCAGGGACACCTCCCACTCTCCCAGGCTGCTCCAAGCCCCATCCAACCTGGCCTGGGACACTTCCAGAGATCCAGGAGCAGCCACAGCTTCTCTGGGCACCCTGTGCCAGGGCCTCCCCACCCTCCCAGCCAGGAATTCCTTGCATATATCCAAACTACATTTCCCATCTTTCACTTTGAACCCATTCCCACTTGTCTTATCATGACAGTTCCTGATGGAGAGTCCCTCTCCAGCTCTTCTGGAGCCCTTTTAGGCCCTGGCAGGGGCTCTGAGGCCTCCCTGGAGCCTTCTCCAGGTGAACACCCAGCCTGGCTCCACTGGGAATGGTGCTCCAGCCCTTGGAGCATCTCCATGGAGATCTCCTGCACCTCTGTGGTGAGCAGGTAAGGCTGGAAAGAGGATGTCTGTGAGAGAAAAATATCTAAAATAGCAGAGGGTTCCCTCCTGTCCCTAATCCATCGAATCTCCTTTCCCAAGCAGTGGAAACCTTTCCTTTAAAAGCCCAGCAGGACTGTTATTACAATAAATGAGTTTGCAAACAAGGATGAGAAAAACAAACAGACCCAAGAGCCAGCCCTCCCCCTTGTCATGGAAAGAAGGAAAACAGCAGCTCCCTGTGGCCTGTGGCCTCCATCCCAGCCCCCCTGGAGCCCACAGCCAGCATTCCAGTCACTCCAGCTCTCCCAGACACCTCCCTGCCGTGACTCCATCTCAAATTCCATTAGGGCTGGGAGCTCTGCTTGCTCCGTGCCTGGTGTCCTGCAGGGCTGGCACGGGGTGAGCTCCAGTTCAGCAGTGGGATTGGGGAAAATCCTCCATGGAAGAAGAAGAATGATGAGGGACCTTCTCAACAGAGGGAGTTTCCAAAAACATTGACAAAATCAAATACCCACGGCCATCCAGCACAGCCAAAATAACATCCCAGGACCAAAACGACATCCCAAGACCAAAACAACATCCCAGGACAAAAATGACATCCCAGGACCAAAACGACATCCCAGGACCAAAAGCAACATCCCAGGACCAAAGCGACATCCCAGGACCAAAACGACATCCCAGGACCAAAATGACATCCCAGGACCAAAACAACATCCCAGGACCAAANCATGGAAGAAGAAGAATGATGAGGGACCTTCTCAACAGAGGGAGTTTCCAAAAACATCGACAAAATCAAATACCCACGGCCATCCAGCACAGCCAAAATAACATCCCAGGACCAAAACGACATCCCAAGACCAAAACAACATCCCAGGACAAAAATGACATCCCAGGACCAAAGCAACATCCCAGGACCAAAAGCAACATCCCAGGACCAAAGCGACATCCCAGGACCAAAATGACATCCCAGGACCAAAACGACATCCCAGGACCAAAACGACATCCCAGGACCAAAACAACATCCCAGGACCAAAACGACATCCCAGGACCAAAATAACATCCCACAGCCGAAATAACATCCCACATTCGAAATAACGTCCCACAGCCAAAACTTTGGGATAAAATGGGCAAGTTCATCCACTGAATAATGGGATTCTCCTCTAGGGAGAGACAGTCTGGGGTCTCCTCTGATTTGCTGTCCTCAGCACTTGGCTTTGGCCCCAGTCCCAGCAGCGGACACAGCACGAGGTGGGGATGCACCCCAGGAATCTGAGAGCTGGGAAGCTCCAGAGGAATCTTGTGGCAGCCCCAGCAGGAGGGAGGGAGGGCTGGCACATCCTGAGCACACAGGAGCCTCCTCCTGACCCCTCATTATCCACGTCTGAGGAGCTGGTGCATATTAAAATAATCCCTTCAAAGAGACGGGAAGAGACGAGTGCTGAAGTATTGATGAGCCAAGCTGGCACAGGGATTGATCTTGAGGGGTTTGTGAATTTTATTTAAGAACTTTAGAGAGGACACCCAGCACACACAAACATCCCCCTTGCTGGGCTCTGAGGGCTCCACATCCCCTTTGGATGAGTCAAAGGTCCCCTCATCTGACCCCAGGCTGGTCCTGCCTCATCTGGAACTCTCAGAGCTTTGGAAACAGAGGAACAAACAAGAGATAAGGGCAGAATTTGATGCTGCAGATAAACAGCAACTAAAAATCAGACGGGGAAAAAAAAAGCAAGCAAAGCCTCAAATGAGATTCCAGCCCTGCCTCCTCTGGGTTTTCTCATGCAACACCACGGAAATCCCCCACATTCCCATCTTTATGTCTCTTCTCTTCCTAAAGCCAGGACAACCTTTGCTCCAGCAGGGTATCTTAGCACCCAGGAGAGGCTCTCACCACTCCGATGGAAAAAGTTCTTCCCGCAGAGGTTGGTGGGCACTGAATTGACTCCCCAGGGAATGGCGACATTCCTGAGGCTGCCAGAGCTCCAGGAGTGTTTGGATCTCACTCCCAGGGTGGGATTTTTGGGGTGTCTGTGCAGGACCAGGAGCTGCACTGGGATGATCCCTGTATTTCCCTTCCAGGTGAGGATATTCCACATTCTATAATTCCATAGTTCTGTGACCCTGACCCAGCGCAGCTCTGCTCTGCTCTCCTCCAGAATTCCTGTCCTGATACGGATCAGAGCATTTTCAGGACTCTGTTGTGAGGCTTGCTGTGTCTTGTTTCCAGGCTTGTGTCTGCTCCCCTGGGTGGGCTTCACAGAAAGATCAGATGGATATCAGCAAGGGTTTAGTGACCCCCAGCCCCTCCTGAAGATAAGCCAGGCTTTGGTGGGGGGAGCATTGCCAGTCCCTCAACTCCTGGGCACTGACAAATGTCACTGAAATCACTGAGAACTTCAGCACAAGCCCAAATCATCTTCATTTTAGGGGCAGAGAGGGAGCAGCTGCAGGAGTCCCTCAGGGACCTGGAGTAGGATTTCCCCTCCTTGTGTTCCTGCCCTCACCATCAACTCCTCTTCCTCAAAGGAAACCCTCAAAGGAAATCCAGGCCCAAGGGACCTCCCCATCCCCACATTTGGGAGAACAAGGAAGCAAAGAAATAAATTTCATTTATTATTTTCATGAGCTCTTCAGTGCTTGGATTGTCCTTTTCTCCCCCTGTTTTATTCAAAGTCACATCTCCATCTCACTTGGATCCTTGGGATCAAGGCTCTTCCAGCAAAGCCGTGCCTGGTTTCCATTCAATTAACATCCCCCCAGTTAATTGGTGACTCCTTCCAGCTCCTTCCCCAACCTCTGATCCCTGCCCTTGTAAATCCTGGGAATGCACACAGGGAGCAGCTGGAGTGGGGCCATCTGGGGCTGCTCTGACTCACCCTGGACAGCCCCAAAACATGGGAACAGCCCAAAACCACCGTGAGCAGCGATTTACAGCCTGGCTGCTGCTGGCTGCCAGCTCCAAGGTGACTCTGTCTGCAGAGGGAGGAGATTTATAGGGGCAAAACTCTTTCCTCACACACCTGAGCAGTCCTGGGGTGACACAGAGCTGTGCTCTCAGGAAGGCCAGGGCTGGAAAGAACCTTAGGGACACCTTCCACTATCCCCGGCTGCTCCAAGCCCTGTCCAACCTGGCCTTGGACACTTCCAGGGATCCAGGGGCAGCCACAGCTTCGCTGGGAATTCCATCCCAGCCCCTCCCCACCCTCACAACCAGGAATTTCCAGTTCCCAATCTCCCATCCATCCCTGCCCTCTGGGAGAGAGAAGCCATTCCCTGTGTCCTGTCCCTCCATCCCTTGTCCCCAGTCCCTCTCCAGCTCTCCTGGAGCCCCTTCAGGCCCTGCCAGGGGCTCTGAGCTCTCCCTGGAGCTTCTCCGCTCCAGGTGAACATTCCCAGCTCTCCCAGCCTGGCTCCAGAGCAGAGGGGCTCCAGCCCTTGGAGCAGCTCCATGGCCCTTCCTGGATTCATCCCAACAATTCCCAGCCCTTTGTAGGAGAGCAGGGAGCCTGTGATGCATCACACACAGCTCATGGCCGTGGTCTGTCAGCTCAAAGCTCAAAGGGTGTTATAGTCCCAGGCGTGGTTTCCTCTCCCCGTTCCACATTTGAACCCCTCAGCCCTGGGGCCGTGGATTATGCAGTGACTCAGATCCCAGGATCAGGACTCAGAGGGAAATTTGCAATTCAGAGCAGCTCCAAGACTCTCAAATGGGCAAGTGGGAGAGGGCAAAACGTGAGACACATCATCGGTGACAGGGACAGACACAACTCTGAGCGTTCAGCCAGCTGCATGCAAAGCAGTGACACCATCAGAGCTTCATCCCACGCCATTCCCAGCAGGAATTCACCTCCATGGCGGGTACAGGTGCCCCATGGGATGCTGAGGATGTGCAAAGGTGGGAAACCTTTTCTGAGATCAACCTCCAACCCCACTGAGAACCCCATGGAGTGCTGGAGCTTTTGGATGGGGGGGGGTCAGAGTCAGCAGGACTTGCAGGAAAACCGTCTGGATAAAGCCAAGCTCCAGGAGCTCCATCTGGCAGCACTTTTTTGGATTTACTGATGGAGGTCTGCAGGCACCCAGGGGGAGAAGATCCCCATCAGGTGCTGCTTCCTCAGCCTTGAAGAAAATAATTGCAAGAACAAGTGAGCAGCTGACACAGGACAAATCAATTTGGGAGATAAAGTACAAGGGGTGAGCCCTAATGAGGTGAGGAGGAGGGTGGAAGTGTCGACTCCCTCAAGGGTGAGGGATGTGACAAATCCAGGGAGCTGAGGTGGGGTTTCATCCAAAAAGGAGCAGCGACAAGCTGGTCATGAAGAGGAAAGAAGAAAGGAGATGCTCCAAACCCCAGAATTTCTCATGAGTTTGGGTGAGGACGTTTGTAAGGCAGATGAAGGAAAAAAAAAAAATAAAAAAATCACAGGAGAACAATATACCCCCACCAACACTTTTTTTTTTTTTTTTTTTTTTTTTTTTTTTTTTTTTTTTTTTTTTTTCTCTCGNTTTTCACTTTTCCAGGCAGCATCACAGGGGAGAGCCCTCGGAGGTCCCAGTGTCACCCTCCAGGTGGGCAGCACAAAGCTCAGCACAGCCCCAGCCCGGGAGCTCCACAGGAAAAGCAGCTGAGCCCTGGTCCTGGGGAGCACCAGAGGAGGCAACATATGGCGAGCCTTCCTCTGTGATAAATATTGCAGCAGAGCTTGGATTTTCCTGTGCAGACACCCCTCCACAGGCTGGGAGCAGGGATGAGGGGAGCAGTGCACGTGGCGTTTGGGAATGGCCACGGCACAGAAGTGGAGAGGCTGGAGATGCTTTAGGAAAGATCTCAAGTGATGTCTCATTGTCCCAGCTGGGTCACCAGAAACTGATACCTTGACCTGAAACAGAGACTGGACTGAGCTAAGAGGATAAAGTAGGTATTCATTGAAAGGCCTTTAGGATACACCTTGGGCAGGACAAGAGCCTGACCAGGGCTACACCCAAGGTGGACCCAAAATGGTCACAAAATGGGCACAAAATGGGCACAAAATGCTCATAAAATGGTCACAAAATAGTCACAAAATGGACAAACAGTCACGAGGTCTCACAATTTTATAAGTTTTGGTCCATTTGCATATTGGGGTTTAATTGTCCAATTCCAGCTCCAGGTTGTGAGGTCCCATCCTTCTTGTTCCTCTCTTCAGTCCACTGTTGTTTTGCTTTTGGGCCTGAAAGTTGTCCTTGGTGTGCAGCAGGAAAAGGATTTGTTTTGTGTCCCTGCTGTGTGCAGAGCTGAGTGACACTGACTGTGAGCTCAGAGCTGCCCCCCTGGGCACCACAGAACCTGAAAATATGAAAGTTAAAGCTTAAGGCATCACTGGGAACACCAGGATGAGCTCCTGGCAGAGCCCAGCCTTGGACAGCCAGTTCTGTTGGTGATGGTGCTCCAAGGAACACAAAAAAAAAATTTAGGAATGAGGTTGGGATGGGCTGGTTTGTAGCTGTCCCAAGAAGAAAAGGAGAGCAGCAGCCATTAGCTCCCAGCAGCTGGCAGGACACTGGCTCTTATGGAATCATGGAATTGTTTAGGTTGGGAAAGCACTCAAAGGTTGTTGAGTCCCACCATCCCCCAGCACTGCCAAGGCCACCACTGCCCCATGTCCCCAAATGCCACATCCACACAGCTTTCAAATCCCTCCAGGGATGGGGACTCCACCACTGCCCTGGGCAGCTGGGCCAGCGCTGGACAATCCTTTCCATGAAGAAATTTTCCGCCGATATCAAATCTCAACCTTCCTTGGTGTTGTTTAAGACTTTTTCCTCTTGTCCTGTCCCCGTTCCTGGGAGCAGAGCCTGACCTTGCTCCTCCCTCCTGCCAAGGACCAATGGAGAGTGGAAAGGTCCCCTCTGAGCCTCCTTTTCCCCAGACTAAACAACTCCCGTGGCTTTGACCAGCCCAAGGTGACCTTGAGCAGCATCACCTGGAGGAAAATTCCTGGATATTGTTGCACCAGCACTTCCCTTTCCAGCAAGATCTGCTGTCATCTGCCTTCCCAAATGCTCCCAGCACCTGGGACATTTTGGGTTCTTGAGGAGCAGGGTCATGGATCCAGGTCTGCACCGGAAATGCTCAGAACAAACACGAAGGGACGCCTGAGAGGTTTCAGTAGGAGGAATGGTTGTGCCAGTGCCTGGGAAAAGCCCTGGAAATCAGGGAACACGGATGGTTTGGCTCCAGCACCATATGGACAAGAGCTTCCCAGCAAAGGAGGGACTGCAGTGAAGCCAAGCCACGGGAGGAGGGCTGGAATCTGCCCACTCTGCCAACCTGCTGCCAAGGAATCCGGGCCAGGAGGGATTTCCTCCTGCTGGAGCCAAGTGATCCTGATCTTCCATTGATAAACGGGGCTGGATCCAAGAGACAAAGGAAATGAGATGTCAAGAGCCAGGCTCTGTGACTCTGCAGTGCTCGTTCCAACAGTGCCACAACAGGTTGGGATTTTTGGGGAATCAAGGACAACCCCTGCCCTGACATGCCACACCTACAAGCAGGGCTCTTATGGGAAAAGGTGATGAGGAGATAAGAGACAGAGTCTGTTATCAGCCTCTGCTGGTTCATCATGCTGCTCAATGCTCTTAAAGGTCTTTTCCAGCTTTAATGATTCCATGATTCTCCACTTTCTTTCCAAAACAAGCAAATTTCCAAAGCGCGATGGCTTTGGCCCAATAAATACAATAAATTTTAAAATAAAGCAATTCAGCACAAGTCTGGTTTAATGTATTGGCTGTACTGACAGTGCTAATGACAAATGTGGTTATTCCAAAGCTCCTACATAGATCAGGGAAGTGAAACTGCAGAAATTGGCAACCCTTGGGCATTCTTCTTTTCCACCTGCCATTAAATCAATTTAAAGTTCCCATCTCAATCTATCAGAATTAATTATGTGTTCTCAGGCAGCAATTACTGGAAGAAGTCCTTCACTTTGGGATTTCTCCATCTCCAGTGCCCACAGCAGGAGGGGGATGCAGGATCCAGGGTATTGGGGGGTGGATTTTGTACCACTCTGGAGTTTTTGCTCTGGAGATGCTCCTGGACTCTGCCCAAAACAAGGCACTGAGCATCTCCCATCCACAGCAGGAATGGGCTGGAATATTTCAGCTGGAAGGGACCTGTCACAATTAACAACTCCAGCAGCTTGATCACCTCAGGGCTGACCAAAAGTTAATTATTGAGGGAATTGTGCCTCTTAAACATCCCTGGAAATGTTCCAGGCCACGTTGGATGGGGCTTGGAGACACCTGGTCTGGTGGAAGGTGCAATGAGATGGTTTTTAAGGTCCTTTCCAATCCAAGCCACTCTGTGATTCCATGGAACAGTGACAGGCTCATTGAGGAGCTCTCTGGGCAGTTTCTTCTCCCTGCACATATTGCTCCAGCTGAAGTGGAGTCATTCCTGCCCAGAAAAAAGTCCATTCCTGGTGCCCTTCCAACCCATGTCATGTGCTTTGGGGGTTGTGTTGTTTGGGGCTTTTTTTCCTCTTGCCTTTATATTTATTTTTTTTTTTTAACAACCAAGTTTGGAAAGTCGCAGGAAATAAAAACAAGAAATTGCTGACAAGTGTCCCACTGTAATTGAGTGAGAACACAGAGCTCAGCTCTATAGATTCCCAGAAATACAGTCCAGATGCGGCTCTCCACAGTGGCTCAGCCAAACCACAACCCCTGAAATTACATCCCTGGGACTGGGAAACTTCCTCAGCTCCCCTTCCAGCCACACATCAGGAAAGCTGATGCCCAAAGCTGATGCCCAGCCAGAGATTTGGGAAAACACAGACCTGGCAGCAGAGCCTGGTCAGTCCCCAGTGCTGAAGGTCTGCCACAGGAATCATGGAATGGTTTGGGTTGGGAGGGACCTTAAAAATCATCTCATTCCACCCCCTGCCATGGGCAGGGACAACTTCTACTAGCCCAGGTTGCTCCAAATCCCATCCATGCTGGCCTTGGACACTTCCAGGGGCAACCACAGCTTCTCTGGGCATCCCAGGTCCTCAGCTCCCTCACAGGGAAGAATTCCTTGCACTGCTCTTCCGCAGCAGAGGGATATGTTTGGTGGCCCAGGCAGTGGTGCTTTGCCTCCCAGCCCCACAAAAAATGGGGAGGGGGAATTGTCCCCTGCCCTCTGCACCCTCCCATGGGACATCACAGCCCTTTGGTCTGTGCTGCTGCTGCTGCTGGGGCTCATCTCACCAGGATTTGACTGAAATGTGAACTCTGCTCTTCCCAGAAGGATGGGAGATGTGTCCACTGATCCATTTGAGTGGTTTTTTAAAGCTGTTAGAAATCCATGTGTGTGGTGTTGGGGCAGCCAGAGCAGAGCTGTGCTGCTGAGGGGACATCCCTGCAGTGCAGAGTGATGGTTTTGCTTCCAAATTAAATAATGGAATAGCATCCACTGGTTTTGATAGGTTCTTCTCCCAAAGTGGTTCACTGAGCATGGCAAGTGTCTTCGTTTGGAAAGACAGAGCTTTCCTTGGAATGGAGAATGTAAACCCCCTCCCTCTGAATTATTACAATTTTGAAATTGAGGGGCTTTCAGGCAAAGATATGGGAATAGGAATAACAGTTCTTTATTAGGAATATTAAAAATGCAGTAGTACAAACAAAAGCAAATGAACAGAGAAAGAAAAACCCTGTCAGAGTGAGAACACTGCTGATCNGAATGCTGGGCTCCTCCCCCTGGGTGGAGCATCTCCCCATGGGATGATGGAATTGTCTCAGCCCTGCAGTGAGCCTGGATGGGCCGTGGACAGCAGAGGTCCCCTGGGGGGAGGATGGGGCCTGGCAGGGATAAAGAACACGGCCCCAGCTGGTTTAACAACTGCCCTTTGACAGAAAATCCCCCTGGAGTTATGAAATAAATAAAAACAGCTCTTCAACCTGTTTTCAACAGATGGGAATAGAATACATCTTGCATTGCAACCCAAGACAGCAAGGAGAGGGGAAAATCCCACTACACCCCACAAGGGATGACAGAAATGCCTTGAGGCCCTGTCACTGGAGCTCCAGATCTGCCATGGGGATCCTGCACGAGCAGAGGAATCTGTTTGCAGAAAACCAACAGGTCGGGCAAGGCTGGGCAGGTCCCGTTGGTGCAAGGACCATCTGTCCCCAAGATGTGGTTTGTACCAAGCTGAGGGTGTTTGCAGAGCCAGCCCAGCTGCACTGCTGGGCCATCTGCTCTGGAGCAGAGGGAAAGGAGGGAATTTATCCCTCCAACCTCAGGGTCGTGTTCTCCATGTTCAGCATCGAAGAAGAAAACAAAGGCCATGATTTGAGGAGGATGCATCCACATCCCCATCTCCACATGGAGCTCCAGGGCAGAGCACAGCCTGGCTGCTGGGTTTTCAGGCCCCGAGGGATCACTGCAGCCCCACCAGGCCATTGTAACCCTCCTGAAGGGGGTCAGACACTCTGGGTGCCACTGAAAACTTTAATTTGGAGTATTTGACTGTAAATGACCCAACAGTGTCCAGGTGTCCCAGCTGTGCATCCTGTGCCACCCTCGGTGCCCCCAGCACAAGTGATGGATGCAGAGCTCAGCCTGGTGTAAAAGGATAACCAGGAGGTGCTGCCAGGACAAAACTTTCTGGCATGGAAAAGCTGGAAGCAGATTCACTGGAACAGGCATTGACCCTGCTGTGCCTCTTCCCCATCCACATCCCAGTGCACACATCCTCCCTCATGCCCATGGTTGGTGCCTGCTCCCATCCCAGGCCGGAGCTGTGTCATCCCTTCCCCAGCTGTGTCCTCCTGGGGGAGGGACAGTCCCAGGACATGCCCCTGCCCTGGACCAGGTAACATCAAAAATGATCCTCTGCAACTGACGTGATCCACTCTTCTCCACCTCCCCTGGCAGGTACTGGGATGCCTGTTTGATTCCCAGTTTCCACGACCTGTTTCTCCTGGAAGACCCACAGCTCTCAGCTAAGTAGGAGTTGCCAAATCACAAAAAGAGTGGGGTCTGTGGGCGAAACCAGCAGACCCAAACCCCATCCCTGCAGTGCTGCACGCAGTCCCCGGGGCCTCCTTCCACGCTCCCCGCTCAAGAAAAACCCTCGTGCCACCATTCTTCCCATTCTCCTCACTGAAACACTTAACTCCCTGCACAGCAGAGAAGATTTATTCCCTATATTCCGTGGGAGAGATTATCTCCAGCTGCTATTATTCCCTTATCAATAATTCACCATGCAGCCACACTCCGGCTCGTTCCCCACTGCACGAGCAGCCGGGAGCGATCCCGGCTCCTTGGATATTTGCTGATGCTCTCAGCAAAGCACAGCACCACAAATGAGTCACATCCTCTGGAATCTTCTCCTTCCAGCCTCCCGTGGAGGGGAGCAGCTCCACGGAAGGGCTGCGAGCCCGCGGCGCCGAAATCAATAAATAAAAGGGAGATAATGAAACTCCGTATTTCAATCTCGGAGGAGGAGCTCGTTAAAAAGGGGACTCTTCATCTGGAAAATCCAATACAATGAGGTGATTAAAGGAGAAAAGCAGACATGGAGCTGTCTGTGAATACGGAGCATAGGCTGAAGCCTTGATCAAGACTCCCCCGCTAGAAGGACGAGCTCGTTGCTGTTCCCATTTATCTTCCCCCAGGATAACAAGTGCTCGGGATTGAAACAGCACCATTTCATTGGATTTGTTTATCCCACACTATGAACAGCACAAATGGCTCATTTCCCATGGTTTTGGTTTTATCAGTTTTATGTGTGTATTTGTTCCTTTTTTTTATTGTTTTTTGTAAGTTGTAATGGTTTGCCCCATGTCACCCATGTTCCACTCTTCTTGGTTTTACCCCAACCGCAGTTATGTGTCCATCCTAAGTCATCCAGCCCCTGGGCCTTGTTTGTCACTTTGGGGTCTCTCCCAAAAGTCTAGAAAGTTCCAGTAAGGACCCCAAGTGATTGGACAAGACTTTGGCTGTCTCCCCACCTGAGTTATTGATTTGTTACAATGTGTGTCATTTACCTGCAGAGCCAGACCCGCATCATCCCTGATTTGTCCTCAGTTAAACCCATCCCTTAGTTACTCCCCCCAATAAAAGATGTTGCTTTTGAGGGTTTCCCCCCTTTTTTCCCACTCCTTCTGCCAAGGGGTCACTTCTGCTGAGGGGTGTCTGCTGGGGCAGATACCCTGAACTGAGATTATCCCCACCGGGGGATGAATAAAGCCACTAGTTAACCCTGAGCAGACTCCCTCTTTCTTTCCTGCTGTCGTCGCTTGAGACCTTTGGGCAAACAAGAACCCAAGGGATCGGTGAGGTTCATCCAGCTACCAAACCCTTCACTGTCGAGGTGTCAGGGCTGGCCGAGGCAGAGAGACACTGACACCTCTACACACATTGGGATCATCAGGACATGCGATACGACCTTGGCACCACCAGCCTTCCACCCCCATCAAAGCTCCACCATCAGGGAGATTTACGGCTCTGAGGATGCACAAGTGTCACCCCTGACTAAATCAGGCACCAGCTGGGAGAGGAAAGATGATCTCCCCTTTTCCAGTTGTCACCGGGAAGTTCCAAAGCCACAGCTTGGCTGAGCCGTCTCAGGTGTCCGAGACATCTGTGCAACCATTGACTGAACCTTTCATCTTCCAGGCTGGCTTTGCTCTGGAGCATCCTGTCAGGGAGCCAAGGCAAGCAGCACTGGAGTGCTCTTTGATATGGCCAGGTGGATCTCTCTCCCAGGGATTTGTTGGCACATGGAAGAAATGCCTTCTATTTCTCTCTTTTCCTGCACGTTGCATCACAAATCACAGGATCCCAGGAATGGTTTGTGTTGGAAGGGATCTTAAAAATCATCTCATTCCACCCCCTGCCATGGGCAGGGACAACTTCCACTAGCCCAGGTTGCTCCAAGCTCCATCCAGCCTGGCCTTGGACACTTCCAGTGATCCAGGGGCAGCCACAGCTTCTCTTGGCACCCTGTGCCAGGGTTTCATCACACTCCCAATTCCAGCCAGGAATTCCTTCCCAATATCCCATCTCTGCCTGCTCTCTGGCAGTGAGAAGCCATTCCCTGTGTCCCATCACTCTGTGGGACAGCAGGGTGCTCTCCAGAATGGTTTGAGCAAGGCAGGAATATTGAAATTTGGAGAAGGCCAGTGCCACCAGCACAGGTGGGTAAAGCTGAAGAAACAAACCCCAAAATTATGGATTTCATCTCTCCTACAAGGGGCCCTAAGAGACCTGGAGAGAGACTTTGGGCAGGAGCCTGAAGTGGCAGGATAAGGGGGAACGTCCTTAAGCCAAAGGAAGATGAATTTAACTGGATGTTAGGAAGAAACTCATAAGAAATTAAAGTGCCCAGCAGGGAGTTGGCTCCAGCAGCTTATCTTGAGCCTCCATTTATCGCTGGGCTCGGCCACGGTCGGACAGGCTAATCCAGAAGGAGATGCTGCAGTTCCCAATGCACTGCAGGAGATGACAGCAGCTCCAAGCTAATGGATAAGGCTAAACCCAGTGTGACCAATGGCATGAATCAATCAGAGCTGTGCAGCTTCAGGAGAAGAGAGAAAAGGAGAATAAAAATCAAGTCTTAAAGCTTTCAGCCCCTGGATTGAGAGGAAAGGCAGATCTTGGTGTCCCAATATAAAAATGAGTCCAGGAAAGGCCACGGAGCTGCTCCAAGGGCTGGAGCCAGGCTGGGACAGCTGGGAATGTTCATCTGGAGAGAAGCTCCAGGGAGAGCTCAGAGCCCCTTGCAGGGCATAAAGGGGCTCCAGGAGAGCTGGAGAGGGACTGGGGACAAGGGATGGAGGGACAGGACACAGGGAATGGATGGGATATTGGGAACTGGGAATTCCTGGCTGGGAGGGTGGTGAGGGCCCCAACCTTATGGTGCTTTTAGCATTTTGGGATAGTTGAACTTTCCTGGATGGTCACACTGGGGAGTGTGAGGTGGGACAGCAGCTCTGCCACACGCCAGGATGGAGGAAGGCTGGAGGAAGATTCTCTGAGGTTTATCTGCTCTCTGGGCAGGCAGTGAGGGCAAGACTGAGCTGGGGCATCCCCTGGGGCTGTGCCAGGGCTGCTCCCCGTGTGGAATTGTGCCAGGTTTTCCTGCAGGCTCTTGGCAGAGGATGGAGCCAGTTGTGAGTGCTGCAGCACTCGATGCCCAATGCTGCTGTGTGCTGAGTCCAGCCCAAAGTCTTGGAAATTTTTTGCCTCTGGGCTTCTCCCACCTCCTCCTGCACCCAAGGGCCACAGGGTTGCAGCTCTGTGGATGCTGGACACAGATATGGAGTTCACCACTGACACCTGGGGATGGCAGCACCTCCAAAATGCGCCTTCAAAAATCAAAATCAAATTTAAAAATAAATTAAAATCGCTCGTTTAAATCAACTAAGCACATATAAACCCCTGAAGTGATACCACTTCAAAACAGCAACCACCTCCCCTAAGCACAGCTCTCACCCCAGGGAAGGAGAAATGCCAGAAATCACCTCGAAATTGCAGTCGATTCTCGGTGGAAGGAATTCAGCTGCTCTGCTGATAAGCAGCCACATACATCTCTGAGCTGGAGAGGTAGATCATTAGGGGGAAATGTTTAGAGAAATTGAATCTTTTTTTTTTTTTTTTGCTGCTTCTTATGCTAATAGGGAAAAGCAAGCTGATTTGCAGGAGGACAACATTTAGCAAAATCAAATTCGTCAACGTTCCCATCTGTTCCTGTTCTTGTGCTGACTTTGTCAAAAATCAGCTTTCCTTCAACCAACACTCGCGTCACTTGGAGCCAATTCTGGGCAGATTTGTAAATAAACCACTTCTGCAAAGCCAGCCAGGAAAAAAAAAAAAAAAAAAGAAAAAAAAAAAATCCAGGGGAAAGGCCTGATAAATAGAAATACTTGTTGGGATTGAAGGGATTGAGGAGATGGCCAAGAGGGACAGGGAATGATTAATCAGCCCAGCTGGGAAAATAACCCAGAGGCCAGTGGAGGGTTAATGATACCAGAAATGGGAAATCTCCAAAAGAGGATTCTGCATCTCTGCCTCAGCTGCTGTTGTTGCTGCTCCTGGATGAAGCAGGATCTGGAAGCAGCTCCGTGCTGGAGGGACCAGCCAGCTCCTCCTGCAGCTCATGGGGGTCTGGAAAGGTCTCCTAAAAATGTCACAGAATCACAGAAGAGAATCACGGAGTGTCCTGAGTTGGAAGAGACACACAAGGATCACTGAGTTCAGTTCCTTGTCCTCCTGTTTTTTATGGGAAGCAGCACTAAACTGGTTTGTGGCCTTGCCCTGCCTATTCCCAGTTACTGGAGCCAACAGATAATCAATACAATTAATTTATGCCAAAGACACTATGGAGAAAGTCTTGTCTCAAAACTCAGCAATGAGGGATTTCACAGAGTCATAGAACTTTGGGGATTGGAAGGGACCTTAAAGAACCTCCAGCCCACCCCCTGCCATGGGCAGGGAGAACTCCCACTGTCCCAGGTTGCTCCAAGCCCCATCCAACCTGGCCTTGGACACTTCCAGGGATCCAGGAGCAGCCACAGCTTCTCTGGGTACCCTGTGCCAGGGCCTCCCCATCCTCCCAGCCTGGAATTCCTTCCCAATATCCAACCTACATCTACCCTTTTCCAGCTTGAAATCATTCTCCCTTGTCCCGTCCCTCCATGCCATGTCCCAACTCCGTCTCCAGCTCTCTTGGGGCCCCTTTAGGCATTGGAAGCATTTTACATTCCTTCCCTTCTCCAGGTTGAGCACCAAACTGAAGTACCAAGACTTTCTTCCCATATTCTCCTTCCAGGGCAGGATTATCCCATGAGCTCCCACATTCCATTCCCTTGCCAGCCTGACCCATTTTTTCCCGCAGTGGCACTTGTGGCTCCAAGGTGGACACATCCCCAGGGATCACACCTGTGACGTGGCACAGGCCAGGTGGCACCAGGTCGTTGTGTCCCCTCCCCAGGACATCCAGGAGCAGAGCCCAGCCCTGCTGGGGATCCGGCCAGGACACGCACACCAGGCGTGGGCACCCAGCAGATTTGGCTCCCGGCGCCGCGGCAAACGGAGGGGAAAAAATAAATCCCTGATGTGCTGCCCTGAGGAGAAAACTGGGTTTTTTTATGTTCATTCACAGGGCAGAAAATCCAGAGAGCTGCAGCTGCAGAGCAGGCAGAGCCTCAGGGCAGGATTGGGCTCTGCTCACCACCTGCCCATTCCAGAGCATTTCTTTCCCCCTCCGAGCGCTGCACAGTCACAGAATTCCAGCAGAGCAGCCCAGTTCTCCCTGGAGCAGCCAAAACACTGCTCCTGCCCTGGAATTCTCCCACCTCCTGCCCCACAGAGCCAGCAGCACCAGCCTGCTGCCTTCCCAGGCTCCCTCTTCCTGGTCTAGCACGATACTCAGTGGGAAAAATCGGAAGGAGCAGGGCAGAGCTGGGCAAGGGAAATCCCAACGGGTTTTGAGGATATACCTGTGGATGGATGTCAGTTTGTTCTGGACAGCTTCCATGGAATCGTGGAATGGTTGAGGTTGGAAAAGGCCAACCATTCCAGTCGTGGAATGGTTGAGGTTGGAAAAGGCCAGCCATTCCAATCGTGGAATGGTTGAGGTTGGAAAAGGCCAACCATTCCAGTCGTGGAATGGTTGAGGTTGGAAAAGGCTCCGAGGCCACCAACTCAAACCATTCCCCCAGCACTGCCAAGGCCACCACTGATCTCTGTCCCCAAGTGCCACATCCACAAGGCCTTTAAATCCCTCCAGGGGCGGGGACTCCACCACTGCCCTGGGCAGTTCCAATGCTTGACTACTGTGATTTTTAAGAGAGATAAGACCACTGGGAGACATCTTAAAACATGATTTATTGATCTTCTTCTACAGTTTCATGAAGGGTGAGAAGGTCTTCACTGCATACACCAGGAGTCCATGGCCAGTGGTCACAAGACCACACATTAAAAGGGTTTTTTGAAGGTTTATTAGCCAATAATCTGTCACACGGATTGTTTTTTAACTTTCACACCAATGGCTAATTAAACTGTATCACACTTCCTGCCACAATGTGCACTTTTTTTATCCAATCATATAGTGACACACAAACTACACCTTGAAACTACTTATTACCTTTTTACTCACTTCTGTATCTTAACTCCAAAACCTTAAAACTCTCCACTATCTAGCTTAATATGTTTATATCTAAATTACAAATCCACATTCTTGCTTTTGGTGTCTGAATTTGCAAGGCTTTTCCAAGGTCTCATGTCAAACCCTGTATTTGAGGCTGCACGTATGATGTTCTGAGAAATTTTGTGCCTTGGTTTCCCTCACTTGACCATCCTTTCCATGAAGAAACTCTTCCTGATGTCCAACCTGAACTTCCCCTGGCATAATTTGAGGCTGTTTCCTCAAATCCTGTCCCAGTTCCCTGGGAGCAGAGCCTGAATCCCACCTGGCTGCCCCTTCCTGTCAGGGCATTGTGGAGAGCCATAAAATCTCTCCTCAGCCTGCCAATGTCTCTTTGTTCATCCCCAGGCCTGGAAATCCAAGTGATGATCTCAATCTCCACAAACTAAATCCATCTGTGGAAAGCTCAGAGCAGGAGTTGGAGATTTCCCTGTGCTGTTGTTACCTCAGCCAAACCCCATCCCACTGCCAGGTGCCTTCCCCACTGCACTTCCTCTGGCTCAGCCTTAATTATTCATTTCCTGACATCCTTTCATTCAGAAAAGTCTCACCAATCCCAAAAAAACCCTGTTTTTTCCCATTTGTTTGGTCCATGCCACTGTGGGCATCCCCCACAGGGTTAGGTGACACAGCTGAAAATATTTACATTTCCTGCTTTTACCACCTTTTTTAAAGCCCATTAATTAACTTCAGGTGTCTCTGTAGAAGTGAAAATTCCTCCAGGGAGGCACAACAATCCAAGCAATCCTCCTGTAGCATCTCCACGTTGCCACCGTGTGGTCGGATGGTTCCTTTCTCTCCCTCTTCTGGCCTCACTTCCTCCACAACTCTCTGGAGTCAAGCTGGAGCAGCCTTTTAGGAAATGTGCTTCAAAACCCTTAAAAAAATACTTTAAAAATATAAAAGTCTATTCAAACACACCCAGGCTGGAGCAAATCTGTTTGGAGCAGCGCGAGGAGTATTAATTATTAGTCCTAATTATCCTAAACTCCTAATTATCCTAAACAAAAGCAAAGAGTGACGTCCTGGAGCTCCTCTCGAGGCAAGAAGAGGGAGCCTCACCTGCACCTGGAGCCAAATCCAGCCCAAATTTCCCCAGGCTCCTCCACCCGGCTTTTTCCCTTTCCTGGGAGTCGAACGAGGCATTTTCAGCGCCTACAAGGAGGGGTTTCAATCAGGAAAATCTCGCAAAAAACCACTGATTTCAAAGGTTTCTGTGCTGGCAGCCTGTCCCTCCCAGCGAGGTCTCACTACACCACCCCACGGTGGTCGGAGTTTTAGTCCTGGTTGTGGAATTCCAGCCGAGCAGCCGAAAAAACAACTCTTCCCCCGGGGCCAGCAGCTCCTGGCAGGGTTTGTTGTTGCCTGTCCTGCTTAAGAAAACAGGCGGAAAACTCCAGGGAAAGCTCAGATCCCAAGCAGAGGAGCTTTTGCTCCAGCAATTGGGAAAAGGATGGATGGGGAAAAGGATGGATCACCCTCGCTGCGATCCATCAGGGCTCTGACAAATGATACATCAACCTGACAGTTCCCTCAGCAGGTTGTTCAGCCTGACCGAGCTAAAAACACACCCAGAGTGCCCTCCCTGAGCAGAGATCCCAGGAATGTTTGGCTTTTATTCCTCCTCACGCAGGGAATTTTTCATTGATCGGTTCTGGAGTTGTGGCATTGCTGCTCACAACAGATCCTGCAGCAGCACAAAAATTTTGGGAATTCTGGGGACAGGCACAGGTGTTGTCCTAAGGTGGGCACAATGGGTTGTCCTTTCTGTCCCTGGGAACACACAGAGCCCACAGCAAAACCTGGGAAAGGAAAGGAAAGGAAAGGAAAGGAAAGGAAAGGAAAGGAAAGGAAAGGAAAGGGGAAAATAAAAAGGGGAAAGGGAAGGAGTATAAGACCACACTTCAAATACTTCCCAAATATTTGACAAGGTGGTGAGAAAAGGAGGAAGAAGGAGAAATGGCTGCTTATCCTTGGAGAACCATTTATCCCACAAACCCAGAAATCTTTAGTCCAAACACACCTTTTCCTTGATTCTTGATACATCCACCTGCCAAGGAATTTAAAGGAAAACTCAGAAAGAATCTTCCTGAGGAATCAGCAGTCACACAAAAGGGTGGGGGAAAGGGCACTGAAGTCCAGGCTCAGCACAACAGAAAGACTCTGGAAGGAAAAGCACAGCTGAGAAAAATATTATCTTTAATAGTGACCTTGCATTGATTGTTTCTTATTTTGCACTTTAAAACTCCTTGATGGAGACATGATTTAATTTAGAAAAAAAACCCTTTTAGAGACACACAGATTTCACTGGTGCTTTTCCCCTCTCTGATGTTCACAGAGATTTCAGAATTCAGATTTCTCACTTCATCACTCACACATCAGCCACATCCACCTCCACTCCTCCTGCCCAGGATTCCACCTGGTTTTGGGGAACCCACCTGGGACAGGCAGAATTCCAAGGGCCTAAAAGTTTTCCTTTTGCATCTGTATTGCAGTGAAAGGGAATTTCTATCAGCAAAGCTTAAATGGAAGTGAAATTTGTGGCTGGGAAGTTTCAAGCAGGGAAAAGTGAAGGGAAAGAGCAGGTTCAGGCAGAATTTCTTCTAGAAAGTCACTGGGTTAATCAGGGCAGGGAGTTTGGAAGGCAAAGAAAAGCTGTGGGAAATGAGCCATAGAATAAACTCAGGGAAGGGCCAAAGGTGATGTTGTCCAGGTCAAACCAAGAACTCCAAGGACACCTACAGGAGACACAATTCCCTCTTCTTAAAGCAAAGAAACCTTAAAACTGAGATTGTATTTGGTGTTTCTGAACCAGCGCTGAACACTGAAATTTCTCCCTCCCCATCAATCATCATCACAACTAAAACCACTGATTTCCTGCCCAATCTCTGGCAACCTGGCAAACACCAACTGCCAACAACTCCCAGACTTTTCTTTCCCATTAAACCATTCCCAACCATTTTAATATGTAAAAATAATTCAGTGGGATTTTTCCTTTTTTTTTTTTTCCCTTCTGCTGTTATTTCCTGTTGGATGTAACACACTGAGTGGAAGAGGAGGGAGATTGAGGTTTGTACGAGCATCCCCTGAGTGCCTGTGGGATTCTCAATTCCTGTTGAGGGAGGAGTTAAGAGCATTATTGCACTTTTCCAGAAAATTCCACACATTCAGAGCTCCCAGCTCCTCCACAGCCATTCCCAAGGGCAGAGATGGAGGGAAGGGAAGGACCAGGCTGGCTGTAACTCAGCAGTGCTCTGAGCATTCCTTGTCTGGATTTGTCTCTTCCCCAAGAAGCCCTCTCTCAATTCAGAGCTGCCACAAATTGGAATTAAGCTTCCCACTCCAAGATTAATCCCCCAGTGTTGATCCCTTTGGCTGCTGCAGTTGTGGGAGGGGCCCACCTGCAGCTCTGACACCCCTCACAAGAGTTTTACACAACCACAGGAAACAGTCACCAAAAAAAAAAATAATTTTAAACATAATTTGTCAACTCCAGCTTATATTTTTTTCACATTTTATTACAACTTCTGGCTAAGCCTGGCACAAGTGAAAGTTCCTTCCAAAACCATTGGAACCATCAACCAAAATGAGGCACCTGAGCCAGTCTTGACCAAAAATCATTCAGTGCACCTTTACTTCGAATTATTATTCACACCTTGAATAATAAGTCAAACCTTTGAAGTCAAACCTTTGACTTTTCAAAGAAAACATTTTTTTAGCTTCAAGGTTACAATTTTTATCCATGTGAAAGCAGCTGTTTCATCACTAAGCAGCAAGAACCTGACCAAAAAAAGAAGAAAAAAAATGACACAAACACAGGAATCCAAAGCTGGTGGTTATTTTTTTTACTTGAAGACTCTTGGAAGAACAAAATTAATGTTACAGGTCATTAATTCTTTCTGGAATGAAACAGGCCTGGTCCAGGTGATATGGAAAGGGCAATCTGGTTTTTTTTACAAAATTGATATTCAAGCAACATCAAGACACACAAAGGACAGGCTCTTACACTCAGGTTACATCACTCAGCCTCAGTAAACATCTTTGGAATTGAGATTTTTTTTTTTAAACAAACAGAAAAAAAAAATAAATCAAGGAACTTAAATATTCACAGGACAAAACCATGATATTATGCAAAATATGAAGGGTGAGATCAGCAGAGGTTGCCTATGGATAATCCAAGCAGGAGTTACACACAAGGGCTGGATTCCAGCTGGGAACAGTCTCCCCTACAAGGCAGGTTTGGGATTTGGTGCTGTGCCTAAGGCAGGGAGAAGTGAGCAGCAGGCAGAGGAAAAAAAAAAGTGAATTAATGCTGGAATTCTTCAAGCAGGAGCCCCACAAGTCCAGCACAACAAAGGGTGGGTTTGTTTTGTTTGTTTTTTTTTAATGAAAAGTTAGCCAGAAGTCAGCAGGTGTCCTCTCTATATTGCACCAAGTTTGGTTGTAACTGAGAAATTAGAAACCTCTGCACTTAGAAAAGCTACATTTAAATATAACCCAAGTGGAATGAGCAGAGTTCAGCTTTTAAAACAATTCTTCCTACCAGCTACAACATTTCTGTCTTCTCAAGCCCCCTTCAAACTGAAAAAACACCTCTGATCAAAGACAGTGCCACTACTTCTCCTCAGAATTTATTTATTTATTGCTTTATTTACCAGCGACAAAGGCTAAGAGATGGAAACTTTTAGAGAATTTAAGGCAATTCCACAAAACCAACACCTTCAAGGCAATTCTGGCACACAGTGGTCTTCATTCCAACAGCAGGAGAGGTTTTATCTTATAAAAAGGACAGGGACACTCAGATTTTTAGCCAAAAAAAGACCCTTTCAAACATCACTTTATCTTTCTAACACACAGCACTGAAATCAAGTTATTCCAGAGCACCAATGTAGAGAAAATAAAAAAAGAGGGAAGAAGTCAGATGAAGAATTAAAAAAAAAAAATCACTAACTACAAATAAAAATTGAACACTAAAAACACCTAAATAACTACAAATAAAAACTAAATACTCATAAACAAACAAAGAAAAAATCACTAACAGGCTTGTAAAAAAAAAATCTAAATGTGCTCAGTATTAGGCTCATCCTTCAGTTGCAAAAACTTTGGAATTTCATTAAAGGAATATGGAAAACTCATTACAACACTGGTCCAATGGGCATGTGCATTCTTTTTATTTCTGTACAGAGTGAAAACAAACAGCATACAGACAAGAATAAACTGGGTTTTTTTGTTGTTGTTAAAGAAAAAAAATCAGGTTTAATGTTCCAAAATGGTTTTGTGAAAACAGGGATTAAAAAAAATAATAATTTTTTAAAAAATGGTTGTGTAAAAGAGATAGAAAGGAGTTATTTTAACTTCAGGCCAAGCACAGCCTGCAGGGATTTGCAGCAAGATTTGACTAAGAAATGATGGATTAAAAACAAGCAGAGTCCTGCTGGTAAGCCAGGAGGAGGAATGGAGAGGATTTGCACAGAGAACCCTGTGTGTAAACTATTCCCACGTGGAGTCACAGGGACAGACAAGACTTCAAGGTGCTGCTTGTCACTTGTTCCTAGAGGAAAAAAAAAACTACTTGGCCAAGAAGCTCACAGAGTTTTCTACAGCTTTTTTTTTTTTCTGGAAGAAATCGATGCAAGCAGCAGGTTTCTGGTCAGCCAGAGGATCCCACTGCAGAGTGTTTGTGCTAAGTAAGTTCCATCAGCTCTTGGTAAGAATAAAAAGGTTGGGAGGGGTTTGTAGCACTCATTGTCATAGCAAAAAAGCAGTTTTTGTCATGTAAAAAGCCTAAACTAAAGGAATTTTAGTTCCCTAACTAAAGGAACTTTTTTCCCCCCAGCATTTCTTCAGGGCACAGCTAGAGAGATTTATACTGAAGAACAGTATAAGAACAGGGAAGCCTTTTGGGAGGTTTCACCAACAACCAGGTGAGTGCATTTTCCTTGCTAATGCTCCCTAATGCAAGAATGACTCTGGTTTACATTCTCTTCCAAATAATCCCTAGGGAACAAACCATTCCAGAAGCAACAGCAACTATTCCTTGGCACTTCTCTGCACACAGACAGGAGAAGTTCCAGCCATTTGCCAACAGCAACTTTTCCTTTGGAATACCTGATGCTTTTTTTTTTTTTCTCCTTTTAAATTTTTTTTTTCTTTTTTAATAATTATTATTCCCTCTGAATTCATGAAACGCAGCAACATTACCAAGCCAGGAGCCATTCTTCTCTTCAAGCTGAAGGATTTGACATTGATCTCCCTTTGAGTGGCTGAGACAAGCACTAATCCTGATGCAAATGCAGTTAAGATTTCTCCAGGGGAGCAGCACTGGGCACCGGGCGCTGCCGGACACCGCTCGGTGACGAGTCCCTCTTGCTCCCCTCCTTACCCTCTGCTTCATTATCTGAGATATCTCCCTCATCTGCTTCTTGCTCTTCATACCTGTTCTTCAGCAGGTGAGCTGACTCTGGACCTTGTTTCCCTCAAGGAGAAAGGGAAAATGCACAAATAAATAACCATTCCCAAGTAAAATTCACATTTTTTAACATCGCGGGCGAGCGCGGCAACGCTGAGAGCTTCAATTTTCTCTCCCTCCCCGTGTGGAATTTCATGTCTTGCAGGGATGAAAGCACTCTCAAAAATTTTTCTTTCTCAAAAAAGCAGTTTTAGAAACAGCCCAGCTTTACTAAATAGAAAATCCCAACCCACTATAAACCCTAAGGGCGAGGCATCAATCCCAAATGCAAAGTCCTACACTCACATCCTGCAGACACCAGGATTTCTTGGATATTTTCTATAAATGAGATTTACCAAAATGAATGAGAAGTTTGCTGTGGGCTTACTTGACTGAGGCTGGAGCTGTGGTGGTCTCTGCCTTTTGGAGGGACAGATGCAGTCAGCCAGGAACACCATCATCTGAAACCAGAGCAACCCAAGGTGAAACTCCCAAACATCAAAACCGTTTAGGCTGGAAAAGATTTTTTTTAAGGCAAATTTACACCCATCCAGTCCCACACTTGGTGTGACCATTTCCCCTTGGATTATGGGGGCTCCATCCTGCTCCTCATCAGCTCAAGGTACCCTAAAACCCCACCCCAAAACAGAGGTGGAGGCAACAACAAAGTCACACTCAGCCCCAAGGACTTCTTCACTTACAAGCCCCAGGACCATTCCTAAGAACAGAGTTGCCAATCCAAAGACAGCATAGGAGCCCCAGACTGGTATTCCAAGGTTTTCTGTTAAATAGCCATGGCCATGCTGGAATAAAAGACAAGAGAATCATTTCAGCAAGAGCTGAGTTTCGTGCTGAGGATAAAATGAAGTGGAGGTGTAAGCAAATACCCTGATCCACATGGACAACTTGAACAACGCTGACATGCTGCTCATCCTGAAAAAAAAAAAAAAAAAAGAGAAGAGGAACTGAGAACACTTTAAAATCACCCTCAAATCACCCTCAAACCTGTGTGAAACAACCTCAGCTATAAATTCCCAAATTTCTTTAACTTGGATCTGCTGACATATGAATTTGAAGTTCATTTTTCTGTTCCACATGGACCAATGGTCTGTGAGAAGCCACCTGGAGCTTCAGTCAAGATATTAAGAAAGAAGTTTCAGGAGGTTTTATTAAAACAAAAATTTAAGCTATTAAAAGAAAATCAGGTTGTAAGAGCTGAGAGATCTTCAGACACTTAAGTTTGGTGTCTGAACAGAAAATAACAGAGAACTTGTTAATGCTAATTTAATACCCAGTTTCACACATTCCTTGGTGTGGGATAACACTTTGTAAGAGAACCACCCTCACAGCCAGGAATTCCTTCCATATACCAAACCTAAATTTCCCTTCTGACAGTTTGAACCCCTTCCCCTTTTTCCTGCCAGCTCCTGATGGAGAATCCCTCTGTAATTTCCTTGTAGACCCCTCCAGATAGTGGAAGAAACTTCCTAGGATTTAACTGGGCAGAACCACCTCAATGCCACAGAAACCAAACAGCTTCAAGGGTCAGCAAAAAACTAAAGATTTTTTTTTTGTTTGTTTCCTAAACCTACAAGAGTTTAGGAAACAATGCAGTGAAGCAGGAAACCTCTTCAAGCCTTAAAGTAAACCTTGCTGGGGACATCTCTGCTATGGTGCCAATGCTCAGGTCACCTCTGCTATGGTGACAAACCCTCCCACAGCAACAGAGGAAGAATTAGGACACCCACCCACCAAATTCACACAGCTCCTGCCCACACAGAGCCGGGAACAGGGAGCAGGACACACCTCAGGATGCCTGAGAATAAATTCTTACAAAAAGCAACCCAAAAAACTTACAGGAAAGAGGAAGGACCAAACCAGGAGGACACAGGTTCAATGGATTTCCATTCCTCGTCGCTGATGAAATTAATGAAGGCAGCTTTGGTCCTGGCTCCCTGGTATCTCCTGAACTCTCCATCTTTGCAGCTGTAAAACAACAACAACAACAACATCCTTTATTTTATATGACCCAAGCACCAAGTGCAGCATTTGTTTCCACCCAACAAATCCCCTCCCATCACTTGGTCTATTTTTACAAATTCACTTTTTCAGAGTTTTTTAGGTTTTTTTTCTTTAACTGATATTGTCTCTAAAAAATATTTTCCAAACACCTGGACTAACTCCAAGTTATCTCTGCCTCCATGAATACCTTGGCTAGCTTTAGGCTGTGATTCCATAAAAAGAAAAAAAAAAAAAAAAATAAAGATAATGATCTTCCTAAAGCCCTTGCCACACACCTGCACTGAAGATCAACCCAGAAACGATTGCAAAACAGAAACACCCATGAAAAGGCAGAATAAATAAGGCCTGAAGGGAAAGGAAAAGAAATCATCCAGCAGCACAAGGTCACAGTGGGTGAGACAGTGGTTGTGTCAGTGGAGAGCAGCTCCTGTTCTTAAAGAGCATAATAAATCGTATTTATTTGTCCAAAAAAAAGAGGAAAATAAATGGCCACTCTCACCCCCAAACCCCCCTGCTGCCCTGCACTTACTGATAGATGGTGGGGAGGGCTGTGATGATAAATCGTCCACTTAACCCTGTAAGAAAAGTTATTTTTAGAGTATTTTTATGGGGAAAAAAAAGAGGCAAGAAATGCTTTAACACCCCGAAACACAGTGGCAGGCAAAGGTATCAATCTTTCAATGCAATCCAACACAACTCTGTGCATGTCAAAGCAGCACACACTAAATAAAAAGTCCCTGGACAAAAAGCAAGGAAGTTTATCCATGGGAAAAATGAGATATCCAGAGAAAATTGATCTATTGGACTGTTTTGGCTGGAGCTCTTCAGCTCTCCTTTGCATACATGATCTGCAGCCTCCAAAAACCCTGAAGAAAATAATCCCAGTGAGGCAAGTTTCAAAAGTAAGTGAACTCTGGAGAAAGAGATCAGTATGGCAAAGGTTTACAGGGTTACAAATCCCACACAGAACAAAGAGTTTCAGGAGAGTTCCAGGAGAGCTGATTGCATTTCCCCTCTACCAACCAAAGGAGGGACTGGAATGGCAAGGCTGAAACCTTGGTTTTTTGGCCAAAAAACCTCCTTGAAATTTTTCTCTGGAGAAAAAACTCTAACTCCTTTTATCTCTTATAGTCTTTCCATTTCATTTATTATATTTATTCAATTATATTTGTTTTATTTACTGACTGACAGTCAGTAGATTTATTTCCTCTCGTCCCTGTGAGGAAAGCTGGAGGTTCTTGTGTGAAACCTGGCACAAATTCCCAGAGAAGCTGTGACTGCCCAAGATCCCTGGAAATGTCCAAGGCCAGGTTGGACTTTTGGGGTTTGGAGAAACCCAGGACAGTGGAAGTTGTGATAAGGGATGATCCTCAAGGTCCCTCCCAACCAAAACACTCTGGGATTCTATTAAGCAAGATCAGGGCGTTTAATCACCCAGCCAGCAGCAATGTGCGTTTAGTGGAGGTGAGTAAACCACTTTCATTACCCTCATTAATTCAATTTTTCTCCCACAATTGGAGAAACCCGGGATAGTGGAAGTTATGATATGGGATGATCCTCAACGTCCCTCCCAACCAAAACATTCTGGGATTCTATTAAGCAAGATCAGATGCGTTTAGTCACCCAGCCAGCACCAATGGCAGAGGTGAGTAAACCACTTTCATTACCCTCACTAATTCAATTTTTCTCCCACAATCACACAGCGGAGACGAGCACCCTCAAACCCCTCAGCTCCCCCAAACCCCTCATCTCCCTCAAATCCCGGAGGAATTCAGGAGCCTTTTCCAGCCTCTCTCACCCGGTTGTTCTGTCACATCCACTTTGGCCACGTTGACCCCCAGGTCTTCTCCCCACTCGGCGAATTTCTCCCACTCGGGCTGCAGGTTCTCGCAGGCGGGACACCAGGGCGCGTAGCTGCGGGAGCGGCACGGCGCTGTCACCACACACACGCAAACATCCCCAAAAAAACACACATAAATCCCCCCCCAAAGCGCCTCTCCCCAACTCACAACTCCACCATCCACTCGTCCTGCAGCAGCTCCCGCCACATCCCGTCCGAAAGGACCTTGACGGGGCTGGGTTTGCCCCGGGTTGTGGCGGGGATCAGGGTCAGGGTCAGGCAGAGCAAAGCGCAGAGCGGAGCCCTCAGCGGCGCCGCCATCTTGGCCCGCCCTATTCAGCGTCACGGCCGGGGAGGAGGGATCGGGGAATGCTGGAAATGGTTGGGGATTGGGCGGGATTTTAAATCCTCGGGTTTTTTCAGTCTTTGCTATAGGCAAGGCGCGCCTTGAGTTGGGTGGTGTGAGACTCGTCCAGCTTGGTTTTGGATGATTCTAAGGGTGAGGCAGCGGCGGCTGGTTGGGCAGGTTGTGCAAGGGCCTCATCACACTCACAGGGAAAGGTTTATTTAATATATATCCTAAATGTCCCTTCTTTCAGTTTGCAGCTTAGCACAGAAACGTTGAGGTTGGAAAAGGTCTCTGAGGTCACTGAAAGTCCAAGCTGTGCCCGATCCCCACCTTGTCCCCAGCCCAGAGCACTCAGTGCCACCTCCAGGGATGGGGATTCCACCATTCCCTGACCAGCCCCTCCTAATGCCTGACAACCCTCCCTGTGAGCAAATTATTCCTCATATCCAACCTAAACCCTCTCTGGCTCTACTGGAGGCTGTTCCCTCTCCTCCTGTCCCTGTTCCCTGGAGGCAAAAGCTCCCCTGGCTGTCCCCTCCTGTCAGGGAGTTGTGCAGAGCCACAAGGTCCCCCCTGAGCCTCCTTTTCTCCAGGCTCAGCCCCTTTCCAGCTCCCTCAGCCCCTCCTGGAGCTCCAGACCCTTCCCCGGCTCCCTCAGCCCCTCCTGGACCTCCAGACCCTTCCCC
>VWZU01019685.1:89356-118883 GCA_013397095.1 Sterrhoptilus dennistouni
TTTTTAATTTTCTCTTATTTTGCCAACTTTTCTATAGTACAACGTGTATGTTCCTGTCTGTAGGAGAACAGGCATTATTAAGGACTTGTTATTCATTGATTCAGCACTCAGGAATAAATCACTGCTCACAGCACTCTGCTGACTGCTGTTTTAGGCATAATTGAATTTTTGAAATTTGTTATTGATAATCCATGAATATTCCATTCTGCATCAGCAACCAGGTGAAATGCAAAGAGCTGTCTCTGGGTAACAACTGGACTCAATGACCCTGAAGGTCTTTTCCAACCTTAAGCAGTTCTGTGATTTCTGTGATTATCCCCTGATAATTTGAGGTACATTGAGGAATAAGCGCATAAAAACGTGTTGTGTAACCATGTGTAAATAAATTTACCACTGTGAATAAAAAGGTTTCTTCAAAGGCACACCGAGCTCCCTATGGGAACAGCTTGAAAGACCCTGAAAACGATGACTTCATACCTCCCCTGCTTGGTTCCAGGAACTATTTGAAGTGTAATGACTGCTCTGAATTACTTTTATCTCCGTTTTTAGTGTTACATTGACATTGTCTTGTTTCTTTGTAAAGTTTTGAGAACAAGAAAGCCTAAGCTTTATCTTGGAGGCATCTTCCTCCAGCCTGTTCCCCTCAGTCCTCCCAGGCTGACAGGAGAAATATCTGCCTCATCTTTCAAGGCTCATGGCAGGATAAAGAGAGTTAATAACCAAGTGACCTTAAGAAAGAAACACATCTTTCATTCTTTTTCCCATGTTCTTTTTCAGTGCTGCCACACAGAGGCAGAGTTGAGGCTGCTTCTAAAGGGAAGGAGTGAAGGAAGAAAATCCTTTTTGGTTAGAAATTATCTGTATTTCCTGCTGGGGACACCACATCACCTTTCAAGGCTTTTTCCTTATCCAAGAACTCGTGGTTTAGGTGGTTTTCCTCAGATAAAGGGGATTTTCTGGTCAGTTTAAACCTGAATCCCACCAATACACAACCACAAACTGATCAAGGTTGGGGTTACAAAAGTACCACCACCAAAGAGTCTTTAAGTTTCATGAAAAGAATTATCCATTTAGAGTGAGCACTAGTGATGCACAGGAAGAAGCACAAGCTCAGATAATTGTTTGGCAGAGGGAAAAATATGAAAATCATAACCTGGGCTAATGGAAGAGGCTTGGAACAAGGTGGATTTTGAGTTGTTTCCAAACCCAAACCATTCTGGGATAAGTTCTCCTGTCCACGGAGCTGTTGGGTTTTGATACAGGATGAAGGATGATGAAATAAGAGAAGCCTGTGTCATCAAGAAATCCTCTTTTCTTGATGATGTCTGTGCCTCATAAAATCAGACACTGCAGGTTGGAGTGGAAATGGAAAGACTCAGCTCCCTTTGGGCTTTGCTTTCTTTTGAGCTGAAAATAAAAATAAAAATGCTTGAACACTCAAATGCCTCAATGTTGTCCCCAAAGCTAAAGCCACAGAGATGAATGAACAAATTCTACAGACTCACTCCATTCTCTAAGTGCTCAAAACCACTTTAAAAAATTGCACACAAACTGACTTACTGGGTTTCTTTTTTGCAGAATGTTGATTCATTTATGTTTTAAATTGGAACAAATTGAAGCAGTTCTATTTTTCCTTATTTTATTTCTCTTTTTTCTCTATTTTTTAAGCACCTTTACATGTCCTGAGGATGAGCTGAACACCAAACCAGATGAAGGAGCTGCAGGAGCTCAGCACTTGCCCACCTGGGGCTGACCTTTTGAAGGAGCACTTGAAAAGAGCAGAGGCTTGGCCAGGTGATGATTCCAAGCTCTGCAGTGCCTGGATCAGGTACAGCATCAGAGCCCTGACCTCATTTACAGCTCCTGCATTTCTGAAATGCCAAGAGATTATGCAGAGAGCTTCCCTGAGTGTGAGCATGTGAGGCAGGAGACATGAAGTCATTGTCCTAAAGCCCAAGGTGAAACCAGGCTGTCCCAAAAAGTCCCAGCCAGGCCTGGAGCAGCATTTTGTAGTGCTGCAGGAAGAAAAACTGATCCTGGCTAATTTTTTTTTTACGTAATTTTGCTAAGGTGAAGGGGATTTTGTGGTCACATCAGCACACAACCACAACTTGAGCAAGGTTGGGGTTACAAAAATACCAAATGTCTGTGGATTTCATGAGTTGTCCAGCGAGAGTGAGCTGTTTCCTGGCTTCATCCTTTTGGGAAAGTTGGCATCTAGAATTCCTCTCAGAGCAGTTTTCTGGGCATCAGCATTAAAAAAAAAAAAAAAATAGAAGTCAAGAGGTAATTATTTCTCTGTGGCTCAGGATTTCATTCCAGGAGCTCAATCCATACATTAATTTTTTTATTATTTTTTTTTCTTTCAGAGAAATCCTGTATTTCACAGGAAATAATTCATCCTGGACTGGAACCCCCACAGGTGCCAGTGACTTCTCAGGAGCCACACTGGGCTTGGTGCATGTGAACATTTCTCACTGTCCATATGTGTGCAGGATTAACAGAATCCCCTCTTCCTGCTGGGAAAAGCCCCCTGAAAAGCACATTCCCATCCAACAGGCCCATTCCTTCTGCTCCACAGCACCTGAGCTGCCTCAGCCAAGCTTCACAAGGCCCACGGTGCTGAGGGTTTCAGGTTTTTGGGAGCAGTTTCCCATCTTCAGCTCTGCCTTTACACAATCAGTTTTGCTGCTTCCCACTTTGGAAAACCACTTGGAGGACCTGGGAATTAGTCTCACAATCATCTCTGAGCTAAGAAACGCCAGTAACTGCTAATTATTCAGTAATTAAGTGTCTCTCTGAGGTTGTAATTGTTGAGTGTGGCCTCTCCCCATCGCTGTGTGCTCGTCAGGCAGCAGTTTCCTCAATGTTTAAACAGATTCTCTCCTTCCCATTTGATTGGATTACAAAATTGCTTTAAACTCTATGGAGATGATTAGGAAAAGTGTGGTTCTGCACAGGAGTTACCATGGGAACTAAAGTAGGGAGAGATCTTTGTAAACCAGAAGTCAAGCAGATTGTGCTTCAGACAATTAATATTGTCTCATTCATTAGCTTTAACTCTTCTGTGCTCTGTTCCAAAGTAGGTTTTGTCTCTTTTTCTTTATCAAATGCTGTGTCAGAGGTTCTGCACTCCTGAGGATTCATCCCTTGTTCTCCTGCAAGCCCTGGTTAGCTTCAGCTTCCCCTTCTGCTTTGCCTTTTGGGGACATCTCTGGGGACATCCAGGTAGGATTTGGTTTGGGATTGGGACATACATGTGGGGTCAAGGCTCCCATCCTGTCACTGTAACCAGGACTGGTGGCTGAGCTGAGCAGCTCTCATTGCTTCTCCTGCATGAACCCCTCTGATCTCTTTTCTGACACCTTGGACTCCTCAAATCTTCTTTTCTTCTAGTTCTACCTTTGGCACTTTAGGGAGGAGCAGCTGAGAACTGACCCAGTGCCAGATACTGTCCCTCTGCTCTCCTCTCTTTCCAAACCCTCTTTTCCCAGCTCCCATCCCATCTCCTGACTTCTCTCCCAGCATCCTGCCATCCTCTGGCTCTCCCCTCACAGCACATGCATCATCACCCCTTAAAAATAATTAGCCAAACGATGTCCTTTTTTTCCTTCAGACCTCTGCCTGACTCTGTGAACAGGAGGAATTCCCCTCCCAAGGGAATTCAATATTCATGTGTTTAAAAAGCAAGCTCCTCCTCAGCCCCCTCCCCTGTGTGCTGCTGACCTCCTTCCCCATGCTGGATACAGAATTACTCATTTTCCCAGGGGCTGATCCCTCACTTTGTTGTTTCAGCTCTTCACAAACAATATTTCCGTCCCACCAGAGGCAAGAGCTGAGTTCAGCTTCATAAGACTACTTCATTCTCCAGCTGCTGTTCAGATCACAGGGCCTTAATCCCACTTTTCCCACCATCCCACCTGCAGCCACAGTTATCACCTTGAAAAAGGCAAGAGCCAAACCACCAAATTTCCAGTTTCTAATCAAAATCAAGGAAGAGTGAGACAACCTCAGAGAACCTGAGGTGGGGGGTGGAATTAGCATTGCATGAGGCAAACCTCCTCCTTTCCCCAGCTCCAGTCTCCAACTGCTGAAGTGATTTTGGCAGAAACCTTCCAGAATATTTGTTCTGAGGCAGCCTGGAATACGTCAGTGGGTGAGATTTCAGCTCAGGGAGATAAGAAGAGACTGGAAGCAGGAGATTTGCAGTGGGAAATGTTGGGCAGCCAGAAACTGAGGTGTTGGCATTTCCTCTGCAGATTTTGCTGCAAAACATGAACAAACCACAGAGTGCAGAGTGAAAAACGTGGGCCAAGGATCCTCTCACACACCAACCTGCAGAGCCAGATCAAAATGGCCATTTCCTGCCCTCCAAACCCTTCTTTGTCCAGATGTCAATCCCTTCTGACCTGCTGGTTTTCCATCCCTCTGCACCAGCCTGAAAGTTGCTCTTGGTTCTGGGAGACAGCAAATACTCTGCTGCTTGAAACCCACTTTGCTGTGTTTTAGTGACAAGAAACTCTGAGGCCAGCACAGGAATCTGCCTGAGGGTGGCCAAAGTCATGGAGGGGGAAATGATATTAAAACTGTTGCCTTGTAAAATGTCAATTTTGCAGGAGCAAGGTCTGGGAAGGTATTTTTATGCTGATTTAGGAGCACAGGCCTTGTTCAGACAAGACCAAAAATAGACCATATTTAACTCCAGAGCCCATAAAAACATTCCAATTAGGTCCAGTTTCTATTCTTAAAAAACCACAAGGCAGGGGAGATGTCAGCACACCTTGCATTTCCTTGTCACCATGGAAAAGGAACCTGTCCAGCCTGAGAAGCTGGAAAAAGAACCAGAAAGTGCTCATCATGGCCACTGCTCCATGTGAAAAACCTCCATGTTTCAGCCTTGTGCAGGCAGCAAAGATCAAACCTGTGTGTTCACTGCACTCCCTGAGGCTGAGGAGGGATTTTTCTAGGAAGCTGGGAAGGAAGTGATGGTGCTTTTGAAGGCAAAAATAATTCTTTCAGAATTAATGACTTAATCTGTAGCAGGCCCTTTACTTCACTGTCTCAGCTAATGCTGACGAGAGGCAGGTCATGACCTTCTGGAAGATTCTGTTGGATTATTAGATCAGATTAGATTATATTAGTTTATCTTCCTGGATGTTGAGGTCACAAGGGGAGAGAGGGATTGGCTGGTTTTCCACATTTCCAGGTGTTCTTCATGGGGAATCACCTCACTCCTCCTTTTCTTTCCATCCCTATTCAATTCACTTCTGTCGGGGGATTGCTGCCAACCCTCTTTCTAGCCATGTCCTCACTGCTGGGATCAAACCCACAGTGCCAGGCACAAATAAAACCCTGGAAGTGTTTGTGCCCTCAGAAAGAGCCAGGCTGGCTGGCTGCTGGCGGAAATCCCTCTGCTGCCTCCTTTTAAAAAGGGATTTTAAATCAAATTGGTTGGGTTTTTGTTGGGTTTTTGTTTTTTTCTTTAAACAAGACAACTCAAATGGAGAGCTCAGCTTCAAAGAATCCAACAGAGCAGCACAGAAACAGCTCCAGAGCATCTGAGGAAGCAGAGAATGACACTCCCTACCCTGGTGAGGCCAGCAAGGCACACAGAGCTTCCAAAGTCGTCGGCTCTGAGCACAAGGGAACTTGTGTCACTCCTTGTGACTCTTTCCCAGCAAAAAGAGAAGCACAGTGGTAGCATGGCAAGAGAACAAAACTGTTCTTCCAGAAGGAACCAGTGTGTCCAGCCAAATATCTCCTCACTGACACCGGTGGGCTCTGTGTCAGGCTCACAAGAGGATCAACAGTACATCATGGTTTTTTCATGGAAAATTCTCCCCCAATTTATCCCTGGAAAGGCCTTCTGTGAGTAGCCCCATTTCTGGTGCTGATGGATGGATATTCACCCTCCTGGGCTGGGTTTAGGATGGCAGGAACTTGTTTGGACCCCCCCAAAAAAACCCCTTGACATCCAAACTCCCTGAGACTGGAAGGATTTAGATCTCACTCTGGCCTTTATTGTTTACATTTGTTTTTCCTGATTTTTGCCTTGATGCAGTGGGTGTGCATTTGCCACACTTGTTCTACCAGACAGCCTGTAAGGTTTGTTAAAAGCTTCCTCCTGCTATTTTTATAACTAATATTTCCTTTGACGCCGTGGGGATTGCAGTCCCAGGCCCCAAGGAGCTGCAAGGCACCAGCTGTGATAAGGATGGACGTGCTGGCTCACTCACAGTGGGGCTGTTTTTGTCACACTATCCCTTCCTCTGCTGCTGTCACCGAGGGCCCGAGGGGGTTACACTGAGCTACCTGCAGAGAGGAGCTGGCTGAGCTTTATGCCCTCTGTAAATTCAAATGGAAACCTATTTTCACTAACAAAATATGGATTTCTTCCCCGCTTTGTATTAGAAACAGAATCACTTTAATCTGCTTTCAGGGCATAATTGAGTCAGTGACTCTGTAATAAGAGCTCTGTCCCCTGTTCCTCAGAGGGGGTTCTCTCTGGCACATTTATCCACATTCCTGCTGGGAAGAGCCCTGAATGAGCTGCCCACGCTGTGACTGCTGTGTGGGCTTAGCAAAATGTTCCTTCACCCACCAGCCCTACCTGCCTCTGCCTTAAAATGTCATTGAGAAACCAACCCAGAATCCAACATTAGTGGAGAAGCTTCTCTGCCAGGAGTCTGCTCCAGCCTGGGCCTACTGGCCTGGAGGTGGCAACCCCAAATCTGCTGCAGAGTTTGAAGAGTGATGGAGGGGGTTGCCATTCATAGGAGAAGCATGGGGGACATTTGGTTATGTGAAATCATAAAGTCATTGAATGGTTTGGGTTGGAAGGGGCTTTACAAGTCATCTTGTCCAGGCATTGCAGGGACACCCTCCACTATCCCAGGCTGCTCCAAGCCTTGTCCAACCTGGCCTTGGACCTTCCAGGGATCCAGGGACAGCCACAGCTTCTCTGGGCACCCTGTGCCAGGAACTCACCACCCTCACAGACAGGAATTCCTTCCCAATCTCTCATTCATCCCTGCCCTCTGCCGGTGTGGGAAGCCATTCCCTGTGTCCTGTCCCTCCATCCCTTGTCCCCAGTCCCTCTCCAGCTCTCCTGGAGTCCCTTTGCCCCTTTGCTCAGGGCTCTGAGCTCTCCCTGGATGCTTTTCTTCTCCAGGTGAGCACCCCCAGCTCTCCCAGCCCTTCAGAGGAGCTCCAGCCCCTGGAGCATCTCCACAGCCTCCTCTGGGCTCACTCCAACAGATCCTTGTCTTCCCTGTGCTGAGAATCCCAGAGCTGGACATGATATTCCAGCATGGTGAGCACAGGGCTCCTGCCCCACAGGAACAGAAGATGCAAATGATGGGAAAGAGTCTGAAGGTCAAACATCAAACACAGGAAAAGTGGGACCCAGAGGTTTCTATCAAACATCTAAATCAGAAGCTGGAGCCAGGAGCAATTTTGATCAAATGGGTCCATAAAGGAGCAGTTTTTCCTAGCACTCAGGCTTGCCTCTCATTTCCATGTATTTCTGCTTTTCCTCACATCAGCAACAACCCCATGTGCTGTTGGAATCAAACTGAACCTCCAGACAAGCAAACAAACAGGCAATAAAATCCTCCCCAGGAGAAAGGAGTTCATTTTCTGGGTACATAACACAAGGCAGCGATGGCAGGGAGAGGAACTAACACTGCCATGCAGCTGAACTCTGCATTTTTTTTTTAAATTTTTTTTTAGCAAAATCCATCACTCCCCTTCCCTCTCTGTGCCTGAGCAGTCCCAGGAATGCAGCACCTCCTGCACAGACGTGGCTCACGCTGCCTCTTCTGCAGCAGCATCTCCTCCTCGCCTGTCTGCCAGCTGCAGTGAGATAAGCCAGGTTTAATCATTCCAAAGTCTTATTCATACAGCATTTGTGGGGTTGCAGCAGCAATTTCATGCAGATCAGTAACTCCTGAACACTTTAGAAGTGTTGATTTCACCACGTTCGTAACAGAATTTTAGAATCATAAAGTCACGGAGTGTTTTGGGTTGGAAGAGACCTTAAAAACCCTCTCATTCCACCCCCTGCCATGGGCAGGGACACCTTCCACTGGACCAGGTTGCTCCAAACCCCATCCAGCCTCACCTTAAACAGGTACAAGATGGGAGGAGGATGGTTTTAAGGTGGAAAAGGGTAGATTTAAGTTGGATATTGGGAAGGAATTTTCCCAGTGAGGGTGGGGAGGTGCTGGCACAGGGTGCCCAGAGAAGCTGTGGCTGCCCCTGGATCCCTGGAAGTGTCCAAAGTCAGGCTGGACAGGGCTTGGAGCAGCCTGGTCCAGGGGAAGGTGTTCTCCCTGCCCATGGCAGAGAATTGAAAGAAAATTACCTTTAAGGTCCCTTCCCAACCATGATTCTATGATTCTATAAATCTACAGTTCTATGATCGTATGTTTCTATGATTCTTTGATTCCCTGATTTCTATGATTTTATGACCTTGGAGCCCCTTCCAGTGCCTAAATGGACTCCAAGGGAGCTGCAGAGAGACTTGGGACAAGGCTCTGGAGTGCCAGGACGAGGGGGAATGGCTCCCCACTGCCAGAGTTCAGGGTTAGATGGATTGAAGCTGGACATCTCTGGAATGAGAAGGGGAGAGGAGACAGCTGGGACACAACTGTGGGAACAGCACAGGCCACAGGAGAGCTGAGAGCCCAGCGCCGTGCCCGAGGTGTGACAAACTGTTTTGTCACCTTGTCACCCTCCCATTCCCCAGGGGCTGGTGCCTTGTGCTGGCAGCGGCGCCGATCCCGATCCCATTGTTCCGCTCCAGGCTCCCCGCGGAGAAAATCCACCCTAATGAAACGCTTCCCGCAGTAATTGGATTTCCACTGCAAACCAAGTCATTATGCTGATTGTCCTGGTGCTTTTGGAGATGAGACAAGTGGCAGTGAGTGGCAGCTCTGGATCCCTGTGGTGGGAAAGCCAAGTCAGGAGAGGGAGAGCGGGTGTGTGTGAGGTTCAGGAGGCCACTGGCTGCAAATGTTCTGCTCCTGCTCCAAAAAGAGGCTCTAAAGGGACAGGGGACAGGAGTATGTCCCAGCTGTGATGGCATTCCCAGGCACAGTGTGCCCTCCCTGGCACTTCCCAGTGTGTGGCTGCTCGGAGAACACTGGCTGTGTCCAGTGCTGGGAATGCAGAGAATATCCAATGCAGGAATAAATGGTGGCAAGAAGGAGCAGGGGAAGGATGGGACACACACACACAAAGGTGTGTGTCAGCAGCACAGGTGGGATCAGAGCCGAGCACCTCTGAGCTTCCTGATTTTGGAGATCTCGGCTGAGCTGGTGCCAAAAATCTGCTCATGACTGGTGGAAAAGAGGTGAAGGCAATTTTAGGACACTCTTGGAACAACCACAATTCCAGCTGGGAATTCAGCAGGGCTTTGTCATCATGGCTTGATCAACAGCTCATCTCTGCCTGTGCCATCTCCTCCCCGTTTTGTTTTTCAGGTTCTTTAGTCACATAGGGAAATGTCAGGCTTTAAAAAAAACTCACAGAACAAAACCCAAAGCCCAAGTGGAAAGGAAAATGCAGCTGCAATCCCAAGGTTGCCCTTCTGGTTGGTTGTGACTGAAATCCTTCCAGCAGTACCAGTAGGCCACACAAGGACAAAATGCCATTGGAAATGAAGGTGCCTGGTTGGGTTTGGGACTGGTGAAGAGAAATGCATAGCACAGGAGGAAATGGCCTCAAGTTGCACCAGGGGAGGTTTTATGTTGGATATTAGGGGAAATTTCTTCATGGAAAGGGTTGTCCAGCCCAGGGTGGTGGGAGGGATTTAAAAGCTGTGTGGATGTGGCACCTGGGGGTGTAGTTTAGTGGTGGCTTTGGCAGTGCTGGAATAACAGTTGGACTCGATTATCTCAGACCATTTTTCCAACCCAGAGCTGATCCCAGTTCCCAGGGAGGCAGCAGGGAGAGCTCAGTGCTGGTTCCCACCCCAGCTCTGGGATCACTCTCCCTGTTCCCTTGTAACCCCATGGCCAGAGGCCAGCAGAAAGAGCTGAAACCCTGGACAGGGACAGCTGGCAGCTGGCAGGAGCTCCCCAAACCTGGTGGCACCAGAGCACACAGACATTTTATCCCATGTCCAACCCAGTGCTGTGAAGAACCATGTCCCTCTGGAGCTGGGACAGAGCCAGGCTCACTTTTGTGGAAGCAGCACCAGTGGGAAGCAGGGCCAGCCCTGGAAAAGTGCAGCCTGGGAGATTTTAGTGCTTTAGATGGGATGTGAGGCTGTCCAAATGCAGTTTTGACATTGAGCTGTGTCCTTATTCTGGTGCTGCAGGAGCCTGTGGGTGCCCTGACACAGAGGGTACAGCCACTGTCACTCCTGGACAGCTCTCCAGTGCTGTGACAGATCCCAGTGTCCATCTCCATCCCCTCCACCTCTCCAAACAGCAGGATGGGCAGATGGGTTCATACACGTTCATCCACTCTCCACACCAGCAGCCAGATGGGATTGGGAAGCAGGGCTGGATTCAAGCTGCCAAGAGGCAATGCAGCAATGCCAGGAGGAGCCTTTGAGGAAATCTGGGATCCCAGCCACTGCTGGAATGCTGAGCCCAGGCCACAGTGTGATGTGTGGAGTCCCTGTGTGAGGAGAGGCCACGTGGAGCAAACTGGGGAAATCCCCTCCAAAGACCTTTGGGAAAGCCAAAAGTTGGGGAGACAGGGCATGGAGGGGAGAATTCTGAAGATTGTCCCAAGAGATAAACCCCATACAGGTGAGGGATAAACACACATGTGCTGGGAGAACACCTGGAGAATGAATCAAAGATATTGTCCTGCTGTGACAGCATCATCCTGATCAGAGGGAAGGAGCCCCTCTCTGTGAGGAAAGGCTGGGAGAAATGGGATTGTTCAGCCTGGAAAAGAGATGGCTGAACAGTGACCTAATCACAGTCTTCAGGTACCTGAAGGGAGCCTACGAGGAAGATGGAGAGAGACTTTGGACAAGGGCTTGGAATGACAGGACACAGGGAATGGCTTCCCACTGCCAGAGGACAAGGATGGATGGGAGATTGGGAAGGAATTCTTCCCTGTGAGAGTGGTGAGGTCCTAGCACAGGGTGCCCAGAGAAGCTGTGGCTGCCCCTGTGTCCAAGTGTCCAAGGCTCCCCTTGGATGGGGCTTGGAGCAAGCTGGGATAGTGGAAGGTGTCACTGAGCATGGAAAGGGGGTGGGACTGGATGATTTTTAAGGTCCCTTCCAATCCAAACCACTCTGGAATTCCATGATCTTAAGCAGACATCTGGAGACATGAACCACATGGACCAGCATGGCTGTTCCTCTGATCTCATCCCAATGTGGCTCTTAGTTGAGATCTGCCTGAAAATTCAGGGGAAAAGAGAAAGTTTAATATCCACATTATCCAACAATGCAGAGGCAATGCAACCCTGCTGTGCCGTTCCCAGGGGGGGAGAGGGAAGTGCTGGAGACCTTTTTGATCTAATGAAAACACTGCATAATGATACCCAACGGCCAGGAGCTCGAGTCAGAGAAAAATCCAGGCTGGAAATGAGATGCACATTTTGAAGGGAAGGTGATGAATGGCCGGAGCAGCCTTCCCGGGGATGGGATAAACGCTCTGGCACACGGAGCCTCGCAGCCACACCTGGATCTCAGAAGGAGAGTCTGTGTGGAGCCACCAGCTGTGGTTCAGCCACATCAAAGCTGCTGCCCTGAAATCTGGGATGTGTGTTTTCCATGGGGAACAATCCTGCAGAGCATTACAGGTTTGGGTTGGGAGGGATCTTAAAGCTCATCCCATTTCCCCCCCTGCCACAGGCAGGGGCACCTTCCACTGTCCCAGGGCGCTCCAAATCTCATCCAGCCTGGCCTTGGACACTTCCAGGGATCCAGGGGCAGCCACAGCTTCTCTGAGCACCCTGTGCCAGGGCCTCCCCAGCCTCACAACCAGGAATTCCTTCCCAATCTCCCATCCATCCCTGCCCTCTGGCAGTGGGAAGCCATTCCCTGTGTCCTGTCCCTCCATCCCTTGTCCCCAGTCCCTCTCCAGCTCTCCTGGAGCCCCTTTAGGCCCTGCCAGGGGCTCTGAGCTCTCCCTGGAGCTTCTCCTCTCCAGATGAACATTCCCAGCTCTCCCAGCCTGGCTCCAGAGGGGCTCCAGCCCTTGGAACATCTGAGGCACAAATCTACACAACCCCTTATTTTTCCACATTCTATTTCCATACTCTGTTTCCCTAACACTTCTCCTGGCTCCCCACAGCAGACACCAGGATGTTCCCCCACACTTGGACCCGTGGATTTGAAAAGAAGTGGTTGTGTCCACCCAGCTTTGCTTCAATTGATCACCAAGCCACGTCTCTGTTTGCTCAGTGACCCAAGATACCAAATCATCACATCTTAATCCAGCAGAACGTGGGCCCAGGGAATACATTTGTAACACTTTCACTTAATTCATTCACACAATCAGATTAGTAAATGAATAAGTGCCGAGCCCTGCCTCTGTTATTGTCCATGGATATTTCTCCCTGCATCTGGATGTCTGACAGTTTGTTTACATGATCGCAGACATGAATAACTTAAATTATTTGGCTTAGCATCCTGAGCAGCCTCTATTTTAGCCGCCTGCAGTGGCAGCTCCCAGTGAATTTTAATAAGCCATTAACAACGTGTGCAGGATTTGTTGTTGTCAGCGGAAAGATGGAGGGGACAGACATTTCCTGAGGGGTACAAAGGGGTTAATAATTTTTTTTCATGTATATCTGAGCTGCCTGGCAAGGTGGGTCATCCCCAGACCCTTCCCTCACTCCTGAGGGAATGGCTGTGCCAGGGGAAGTTTAGGTTGGATTTCAGGGAAAGGTTCTTCCCCCAGAGGGTGCTGGGCACTGCCCAGGCTCCCCAGGGAATGGTGACATTTCCAAGGCTGCCAGAGCTCCAGGAGTGTTTGGACAGCACTGCCAGGGATGCCCAGGGTGGGATTGTTGGGGTGTCTGGGCAGGGCCAGGAGCTGGACTCCATGATGTTTGTGGGTCCCTCAGGATATTCTGTGGTTCTGTTGACCTGGCAGGGTGGCAGGAGCTGTGCTGTCACCTCTCAGCTTATTCTCTTCAAGGAGACTCATTAAAAAGAAAAGAGATCACGGTCACTGCCCAGTTCTTTTCCATCCTCCTGGCTGGTTCCTCTCCAGCACTGGCTCATATTGCCCACAGTCAACTGTCTGCAATTCCCTGGTTTGGAGCTGAAGCATCCAAGCCATTCCATGAGTGTCACTGGGCATCTGCCAGCAACTGCATTTCCAGCAGCTCTGAGGCTCCTCAGGGCTTTGCTGCAGCCTTGGGAAGCAGCTTTGCTCCAAACTCCTCTGTGCACGAGAGATTGTGGCCATGGGGAGCCACATATGGTGGTGGCTGAGGATTTATCAGCTCAAAAAGAGAGAAAAGCAACTCCAGGTGTTCAGCCCTGGGCTGGGACCAGGTTTGTGCTGGTCCCAAATGAGGGAGAGGCATCAGGAGCATATCCCTGTGCTCAGGATGGAGAAGAACTCCCCCTTCCCCTCTCCCCCAGTCTCATCCCTGTGCCAATATCTCCTCCCAAAAGCAAAGCTCACGGGGAGCTGCCACATCCTGCAGATCCTGGGACACCCAGGAGCCCAGCACCAATTAAAGGGAACCCCTGGACCCTCCTGATCCCTTCCCTGCTCTGTTCTGTGTGGAGCTGAAATCAGGAGGAAAATGGGCTCAGTTCCAGTGTCCTCCCAGGGGACTCTGTGTTCACAAGGTCCTGGAGGCTGGCAGGGAATGCTGGCAGAACAGGTTAATGAGGAGTGGGTGGTGAGAAGGTCTGCTTTGGGAGTTTGGGTTCTTCTCATCTGATGGGCTCCAGGAGAGGCCACAAAAATCATCAGAGGCCCAGAGTCCCTCTGCTCTGGAGCCAGGCTGGGAGAGCTGGGAATGTTCACCTGGAGAGGAGACGGCTCCAGGAAGAGCTCAGAGCCCCTGGCAGGGCCTGAAGGGGCTCCAGGAGAGCTGGAGAGGGACTGGGGACAAGGGATGGAGGGACAGGACACAGGGAATGGCTTCCCACTGCCAGAGGGCAGGGATGGATGGGAGATTGGGAAGGAATTCCTGGTTGTGAGGCTGGGGAGGGACTGGCATAGATTGCCCAGAGAAGCTGTGGCTGCCCCTGGATCCCTGGAAGTGTCCAAGGCCAGGCTGGATGAGGCTTGGAGCACCCTGGGATAGTGGAAGGTGTCCCTGTTCATGGCAGGGGTGGCACTGGATGAGTTTTGAGGTCCCTTCCAACCCAAACCATTCCATGATTCTACAGGCAGGGATGGCAGAATTTGTCTCACGGCCAGATCAGACAGCAGCAGACCTGGAGGACAGGATTTCAAACAGAAAGGCATTATTTAAAAAGGGATTTTATTAGAACATTTCACGAGGGAAGTTTTCACCAGAGCCAGGGGACCGTGACCAGCATGAAATGGCCCATCCAGGAGCTCCTAAAAAACCTTTTACAACCAAACCCTGAACTCGAGCAAAACCACATCTTAACCTCACTCCTTCCACCACCCCAGTGAGCACAAAACAACATCCCAGCGGGAAAAGCACCCACCTGGCCACAGGTGACACCCAAGGGACCACATCCATGACGACAGGGCGTGTGAGACACAACCCCCCCATGGCTGTGCCATGCGGGAGGAGAGGCAGGAGCAGCTAAAACGGGATTTGCGCACTCTCCTATTTTAGCAGTGCTTTAGTCAGAGCAACACGTCCTCCCCGGATATTTTTATCCGTCGCGGTCGGGGAGCGCATCTTGGGGAATGCGGCTCCTTACGCAACACGCTGATGTCCCCCGGCCCCTGGCTGCTCCCTGTCCCGGGTCCTCCCCATGCCTGGAGGGAATGTGGGGAGCTCGGGAAGAGCCTGGAGCGTTGCTTGGCCTCGCTGCTCTGTGTCAGAGAAAAGAAACACCTTCCCGGTGTTTGTAACCTTTGGAATCTGAGCTGGTTTTGCCCCTGCAGAGATGGTTTTGGAGGGGAGCTTGGCAGGAATCGTCCTCCACAGTCGCTGGTCCTTGAGAGTTTCCCTTCACTTATAAAATCCTGTTTTAGAAGGATTCCCCACTTTTTTTTCTTTTTTTTTTTTTAATTAACCTTGCCATTGGAACAGCAGGTGTGTGAGAGCAGCCACCTTGGCTATCCATGGACACACACACTGGATGTTGCCCCGGGAATGTTGACAGAGCCACCTGTGACTTCAGCCTGGCTCTGGATTTCCCTCCTGCCCTTCCAGAGCATCCCTGGAGGTAGCACATCCTGCTGGGCCCCTTCCCTTTCCCCATCACCACATACTGGTTATTTTGAGCAGATGGACACTGGCACCTCTTTCACGATTCTCCCTCCATACTTTTAAAACTATTGATGGGAAGAGATGAGCTGAGCTGCCTCGGAGGCAGGCTCAGGTTGGCAGCCCGTGGAAGTGCAAAAAGTGGTTTTTAAGAATTAAAACCACCACCAGTGGGGCCTCTGACTTATTCCTCTGCCTGGAGATTAAAACTTCCTGGGGCTGCTTGAAATTTTGCCACGAAAAGTAATTTCTCCTATAAATACAATGAGTCAGTGATGCCTGGGAATTGTTGTGTGGAAGAGCTTTCTTACCTCCAGAGTCATCCTCTTTTGAAAAGGCAAATGTCTTGTTTATTCCTTACTTGGATAAAGGTTTTTCTTTACCATTTATAATTTCCTGTGAGTCAGTGCACCTTGTAAGGTAGTGCCATGCTCCAGCTGGTTATTTATATAAGGGGTAGATAATGAGAAGCATTAATTGGGAATTAAGGAATTGCATTCAGTCCTCAGACAGCTTTCTGGCTGCACAAAGGCAGAAGCACAGCTGTAATGAGCACCAGGAGAGAAGTTCCTCACCAGGGCTACTCAGGGCTAAAGGAACATCCTAAAAATTTGAATTAATGGCCTGTTTTGAAAGATGATTGAAGCCATTTCAGGCAGAGCTCAGTGTCACAAGGAGCCTTGCCAGACCTTAGAAAATATTTTCAAAATACAGACTAAATGAGGGTAACTTATGAAGTCTTTTCAAAACCTCGAATCCTCTGCATGAAGCACAGGATGTAACAAACACTGCCCAGAGAAGCTGTGGCTGCTCCATCCCTGGAAGTGTCCCAGGCCAGGTTGGACAAGGCTTGGAACAACCTGGGATAGTGGAAGGTCCCTACCACAGCGGGGGGTAGAAATCTGTGAGTTTTAAGGTCCCTTCCAAACCATTTTTGGGATTCTAAAGCTTTTCCATTTTTACTCTGTTTAGATAAACAGTGAGGCTCTCCTTAGCTTATAGGAATTTTTTTTTTCCATGGCCAGGCAGCATTTGCAGTGTGGGGACATCTGTCAAAAATGATTCATTCCTTCCCCTCCTCTCTCCACTGGTATTTTCCTCCCAGGCATAATAATACTCATTTTTCCCTCTTAATCTTCCTCACACTTCAGTGTTTGGGGTATTCCATGCCCCAGGAGAGGATTGGTGAGGAGAGGAGGGAGGGAGACCAAGAGCATGGCATGGGGACATGCCTGAGGAGCCACCTCCTCTCCTGAAGAGCACAAAGGCATGGAATCATGGAATGGTTTGGGCTGGAAGAGACCTTAAAGCCCATCCCATTCCACCCCCTGCCATGGGCAGGGACCTTCCACTATCCCAGGTTGCTCCAAGCTCTATCCAAGCTGGCCTTGGACACTTCCAGGGGCAGCCACAGCTTTTCTGGGCACCCTGTGCCAGTGAGGTGGCACAGCCAACCTGGCACTGCCTCCAGCACTGTGTGACCAGGCAGGATGTTCCCAAACCCAGACCTCCTCTGTTATTGTCATTTGGAGATAAATACAAAAATGCTCTGGGAGCTGGATTTCCTCTGCTTTGGAGCCAGGCTGGGAGAGCTGGGGGTGTTCACCTGGAGAGGAGAAGGCTCCAGGGAAAGCTCAGAGCCCCTTGCAGGGCTTAAAGGGGCTCCAGGAGAGCTGGAGAGGGACTGGGGACAAGGGATGGAGGGACAGGACACAGGGAATGGCTTCCCACTGCCAGAGGGCAGGGATGGATGGGAGATTGAGAAGAAATTGTTCCCTGGGAGGGTGGGAAGGCCCTGGCACAGGGTGCCCAGAGAAGCTGTGGCTGCCCCTGGATCCCTGGAAGTGTCCAAGGCCAGGTTGGACAGACTTTGGAGCATCCTGGGATAGTGAGAGGTGTCCCTGTCCATGGCAGGCGGTTGGAACAAGATGAGCTTTAAGGTCCCATCCAATCCCAAACCGTTCCACGAGTCTCTGATATTTAACTCCCCTTGGCCCAGCTGTGGAATCCACATCCCCAGAGCCCCTCAGCCCATGTTGGTGTGAGTGTTGAGGGATGCAGGTGCTGAGCAGATATAAATAGGGAGCTCTTGGCTCCTGTTTCCAAGTGCACAAGGCAGAGCCGGCTTTGCTCCGCTCGGGTGCTGCTAAATTTTCCCGAGCTCGGTGACAGAGAAGACAATACAGGAGCTCTCAGGCGTTGGGATCCTATTCTCTGCCTGCCTCCGCCTCGGTAATTTGGTCTGCCCACCTCCCGCTCCTCCTCCAGCAAACCCCCGCCCCCGGGCACAGATGGAGCGGCGGAGATCGGATCCGAGGAGGATTGGGAGAGAAAAGGAGCTGGGAATGTGTTTCTCCTTCCTGCACGGCCCTCTTGGAAAGCGGGATGCTCTGCTGGAAGGGGTTTGCAGCGAGCCCTGGAGCACAACAGGGTGTGAATCCTCCTGTGCTCCCCATCTCTCTGCTCCATCTCATTCCATCCCCAGCCCCGAGTACATCCCACCAGAGCCTCCACAGGGTTTTCAACTATTCAGCCCAACTCAGATCCGAGTTCCTGAGCCACCAGAGGCCATTTGGAGAAGGGTCACTCATTCCCTTTGTGTTCCCAGCCCAGGATCCACCACCCATGGCCACTCCTGTGTTCTTAAATGGACACTGCTCCCATTCCAGAGCATCCTTCCCCAAATCCCTTCCCTTGTTCAGCCTCACAGCAGCAGCTGCTGCTCCTTTTGGTGCCCATTGCAGATGGGATCATTTGATCTCCAGATTTCTCGGTGCAGCCAAGTCGGAGCTTGCAATTTCCTTTCAGCTGCATTAAGTTCCTGCATAATTTTCAATTCACTCCTCCTTTGTGGGGGATGAATCGAGAAGGGTGCTCTCTCTGTCAAAGAAGATTTATTAAAATGCAAATAAACTTCAAGCTGAAGGTCCATTTCCACTGAAAATCACTTACATCAACAGGGAATATTAAATTGGGTCACAAAAACGGAGAAGCTTAATAAGGAGGGGACAAAACATCTCTCCCAGTGAGAGATTTTGTCTGTGGCTTAGGGCATCACCCCAAACTCCACTTGGCCAGAGGTGGCATTTCCCATGCCAGGTGTCCTACCTGTCTTCTTGGAAAAGCTCAGGCCAGTTCAGCCACTTCTGAGGAAGGAAGAAAAACTGCAGGGGAGGGTGGACAAGTCCATGGGTGAGGACTCTTGGGAGAATTGCTAAATTCAAGCAGTGGCACCTCCCCATCCTTGGCTAAAGCTGCCCAGAACTGGCACCCAACAGGCTGAGCAGGGGGTTGTCTTCCAGGGGGGCTGGAGGGAGCTGCTGGTGATGATGAGGAGGGAATGAGGGAGGAAGTCGCCTGCGGGCTCAGAGGGGATCAGTCTGTAGATTCCCAGCTTTTCTCCTCCATCCAGCTGCAGCAGCATCTCTGACTGAGGTCACATCTCACCAGGGACCAGCAGTGCTGCTCCTGGAGCATCCAGGAGTGACTGGAGAGAGACTCTGCACAAGGGCCTGAAGTGACAGGATACAGGGAATGGCTTCCCACTGCCACAGGGCAGGGATTCATGGGAGATTGGGAAGGAATTCCTGGCTGGGAGGGTGGTGAGGCTTTGGCACAGGGTGCCCAGAGAAGCTGTGGCTGCCCCTGGATCCCTGGAAGTGTCCCAGGCCAAGTTGGACAAGGCTTGGAGCAGCCTGGGATAGTGGAAGGTGTCCCTGCCCATGGCAGGGCATGGAATTGGATGAGCATTACAGTAATTTCCAACCCAAACCACTCCATGATTTTATGCTCCTATGAATCATGGCACACAGACCCAATTTCTGCCATCCCAGGCAGCAACTGCCCAAAATAATCCTTTCAAAGCTTTCCAGCACCCAGAACCTGGAGGATCCTCAGGGAGGAGGAAGAAGGGAGCACATCCTGGGAGGGTGAGCTCTGCTCTTTGCTGGGGATCCAGCACAATCCCTGCCTGCAGGGACATTCCCAGCTCTGCCAGACCCCAGGGAGCTTTGTCACTTGTTGATTGATGTCCCTGTGGCCATCCACAGCCAGGGAGGCCAAAGCCGTGACCAGAATCCATCCAGGTTGCCATGACAGCAGGAACAAAAAAAAAAAAAAAAAAATTAAAGAAAAAAATAAAAACAAGAAAAGAAAAAAACCACCGAACCCGAGTCTTAAGTATGGGAGAAGGAATCTCCAACAAAACAAAAAGCTAAGATGATCTCAGTGCCAACACAGTCCTGGTGGAAGCTCCTGGGAGAAGAGGGAGGTGTGTTGGCACAGGGATGGATGATGGATGGATGCAGAGCAGTGGTGGGAGGAGGAGGAGGAGGAAGGCGGGTGCAGCATCACCAGTTTGTCACTCTCCTTCAGGGAGGAAAAGAGCCCTTTAGAGCCTTATGGGATGTCTGGATCAGGTGGAGGCAGTGCCACAGCCCAGACACTCAAAAAAATTCCTTTTTTTTACAGACAGAAATGCTGCAGTGTTTGCTTGTTCTCTCCCAAGTGCCTCACCCCTGGCTCTGGACATCCAGTGATTGAAAGAGCCCATCGAAGTGGGTTTGTTCCTTACCTGGATTTTTCCAAGGTCTCAAATGACTAGCCTGACTCATTTTAATTCCTTCCAATCTCTTTTTTTGGTTGATTAATCCAGTCCTGTTCCCCACACCCCCCTCTGCTCCCAGCAGTGCTGCACTAAGAGACAAAATCATGGAATTACAGAGAATACTTTGGGTTGGAAATGACCTTAAAGTCCATCTCATTTCACTCCCTGCTGTGGGCAGGAACACCTTCCACTATCCCAGGTTGCTCCAAGCCCTGTCCAACCTGCCCTTGGACATTTCCAGGGATCCAGGGGCAGCCACAGCTTCTCTGGGCAAAGAAGTTCACAGACCTTTCATTTTCCTGGAGTTTTAGCAGCCTTTTCAAATGGCATGGTTGTGGGTGAAGTCTCCACACGAATTCTGCCCTTTTTGCTTTGCTGGAAAGAGCTTTTGGAGTTTCTTTCCAAAAAAATCAAAGCCAAAAGCAGGGATGAAGAACAAGAGTCTTCAGAAAAGTGTCTGGCAAATCCCAGGGAGCACTGATGTCCTGGTGTGCACATTTTCCTCTCTCCATGGTCCAGACCTTGCTTTTCCCTCATCTCCTTGAGGAGGCTCAGGCTGGAGAACTGCCTCAGCTCCAGCACAGCAAAGGCAGCCAGGGAAAAAAAGGGAAAGTTGTTTTTTCTTGGAGAGGGGTTTGGTCCCTGCATCAGGGGACTGGCAGGTGCCATTCCTGTGGCAGAACCCCAAGGCCTGGAGGTCTGTCAGGCTGGAGCAGCACCCCAGGCAAGGAGTCACAGAGCTCCTGTCTCCTAAAATCCTGCTGGATCACCAGCACAGCAAGGAGCCTGAGGGAGGGAAGTGTCGGCCTGTCACAGGGAGGCTACAGTGTGAGGCAATCAAATAAAATGGCCCAGGGGATGTTTCCTTCCCACATTCTCTCTCCTCTTCACCAACTCCAACATCTACTTTCACCATGTCTGAACCAGATGGGATGCACCTCTTCCATCCCTGACCCCGGGCTGGATGTGCTAAACCCCCTAAATTTGCAAGGAATGTGCCTGTGGTTGGCATTAACACCCTCAAAGAAGGATTCNACCCCCCCAAAGAAGGGTTCCTCTTTTTTTTTTTTTTTTTAATTAGCCTTGCCATTGGAACAGCAGCTGTGTGACAGCAGCAACCTTGGCTATCCATGGCCACACACACTGGATGTTGCCCCAGGATGTTCTCAGCACCACCTGGCACGAGATCAAATCAGAAAACCACAGAATATCTCAGTTTTGCCCTTTTTATTGAGATGTAAAACGCTGCTTTGCCAGCCAGAGGTGAGTCTGCGTGAGGAGTGGGCAGTGAGGAATGGGAACATCCCTGGTTTGCTTCTCTCACATCTCCTCAGCACTTCCAGCACCACCCCCTTGATTCATCCCAGCGTGTCACTGCACGGCAGCAGGGCTGGGGGAACACCCACACCCAGGGATCTGTGCTGGAACAGGGAGGGGATGCAGTAGGAAGCAGAGATTCCTCCAGGAGGGGCGAGTGTGGTGTCAGGGACAGCAATCCCACACAGGGCTGGAGTATGGGATCCATTATCCCGTCCTCTCGGGTTTAATCTGGTTGTTTCTCACCCGAGATTCCGAAGCTGGTGGTTCGTGTGGGCACGAAGGGAGTGATTTTCCCTCTTGACCTCTGAAGGATTTGGGGTCTGCTGTCTGACTCTGTGTCTCTGTGTCTGTGCTGAGCTCGGTGTTCGGCGCGAGAAGGATGAGGAGTCTCAAGGTCTTGGTTTTCTGGTTTCTCGCGTTGTTTATTAATTCTGATCTTACAATTCTCTGTGCCCGGCCAAGGTGTTCACAGCAGCCTGGACACGAGGGGACTCCCCCCGTGATGGGAGGTCACTGCCTCTTATACAGATCACCACGTACCCATTGTTTACAGTTCTGTGCCAATGTCTATCACCTGCACTAACAGGGTCATGTCTACTCTGACCCAATCCACTGAAACTCCCCTGTGCCCACGTCACTGCAGGAGATGGATGCCAAGGGAGAAGGAGAAGAACCCAGGGCACCGCCCTAAAATCTCCACCTTGTCCCCTTGTATCTACATTCTAAAAACCCAAAACTACAAAATCTGCACAGTGATAACTACACCACTCTCAGTAACACCTTTGTGCCTTACAATTCTTCTCTGTGTTGGATGTTTTTCTCATGGACCAAAATCAAAGACTGTGTCCTCCTGGTCTCTGTGCCAGGCAAACCCCCTGCACAGCCCCCAGACCCTCTTTTTCGGGTCCCAGGCCTCTCTACCGAAGTCTGTGACTTTCCAGGGCGCCCAGAGGGATGCCCTGGACTCCAACACCATCCCAAAGGGGCAGCTGGAGGGTTTGGGAAGGGGGTCCCTGCTGTCATGATCCCCTTCAGTTGAGGAGCTGTTGGCTCCATGAGGAAATCCATGTGGAAGGGTTGATCCTGACATTGCCTCTGGCACAGTCTGGCCACCATTGTGGCTCCAGGGCAGGTCTGTGGTCCCCTCCCTCAGAGGGGCCACAAGTTGTGATGTGGGTGTGGACCCTCACAGAGGACAGCAGGCAGCAGCAGGTTTCAGACATGGAAAGCTTCTTTATTTTTCTGACTTCATTTACTTATATACACTTTTTACAGAAGGCCAGAATTGGCCAAAGAAGGTCACAACCTCGTGACTTCATTGGTCACTCTGACCATCAGTCCAGTTCTCCTCTCAGAGAACAACTATGCAAAACACAAGATAATTTCTAAAAATACATATAGTTTACATCAAGCAGTGTGAGAATCAGGCTGCAAAGATTCAAACGCTTGAAAGCAAGAAAATGCAGAGCAACACAGGTCAACTTTTGTCTGAACACACGTCAACTTTTGTCTGCCAGGACCTCACACCTGCCCGCCAGGCCTGGGATCTGAGGCTGAGTGGGATACCTCTCACAGCACCTGAGCAGGACATCCCTTCTCTTCACCCTTGTTTTCTTTCTGGTGAGAATCTTCTTCCCGTGCTGGAGATCCTGGAAGAGAAATCACAGTGGCACGAGCAGCAGGAAAACCAGGCCAGGCTGGATGGGGCTTGGAGCAACCTGGGCTGGGGCTGGATGGTCTTGAAGGTTCCTTCCAACCATTCCAGCATCCCAGGATTCCATGAAGCTCACCATGAGGAATGGTGGCACCTTCAGCTGACCTCAGCAGGACATTCCCAGCCTCTGGTGAAGGCTCTGCAGCAGGGGGAGTGTCCTGGAGCCTGGGCATCACCTGAAAGCCACTTGGAGCAACAGAAAAACTCATCCCATGGGAATCATCCCATCCATCTCATCCCAGCTACCATCAGATGATCTCCATGAAGACAGCCACACCTGGGCAAGTCTCCCAGGCTTCCTTCCCAAGCCCCTGCCTGATTTCAGCTCTGATTTAGGAAGAGGTGATGGAACCCTGGGACAGAGGCAGCACTCCTTGTCCTGTCACTCCAGGACTTTGTCCCCAGACCCTCTCCAGCTCTCCTGGAGCCCCTTCAGGCCCTGGAAGGGGCTCTGAGCTCTCCCTGGAGCCTTCTTCTCTCCAGGTGAACATTCCCAGCTCTCCCAGAGGGGCTCCAGCCCTTGGAGCATCTCTGTGGCTCCTCTGGACTCACTCCAGCAGCTCCACATCCTTCTTGGGCACACCTGGGAGGGAGCCCCTAAAACACTCCTGGGGTGTCCTCGCTCTCTGGCTGGCTCTCCAAGCTCACACAGAGCTGCCACCTGCTCAAACAGCTTTTCCAGAAGCCCAGATTTTGGATTTTAGTGGTTTATTCCGTGGTTATTTCGAGCAGATGGACACTGGCACCGCTTTGACCAGTCTCCCTCCCACAGCAGGTGTTACACAGCTGCTCCAAGCACCTCCAGCTCATCCCCAACATAAATCCCCAAGGACACAGGGAAGCAGATCGACTCCCAAAGTTATGCAAAGCCTCTAACCTGGAGACAATTTCCCCCTGTAATTACGGGGACGTTAAACACCGTTACATAACGACTGCAGATTCCAGGTCAGATCCTCCATACGTCACGGAAAGCATGGAGTGTTTTGACATTTGTGGGAATGCTTCTTATTTTTAGTTAGTTTGGTTGCCATGGCAGCGAGAAGAAGTCTGCACCCAGACTCAGCCATACATTAGATTTGAGCCTCCCACTTGATAAATCCAAAAAAGTTTTCTGCTGCTTTCCCCCCAAAGTTCTCAGCCAGGAGCTGCGAGGAGTGGAAGGAGGTTTGGAAAGAAAATGTCTCAATCCATCAGTTAATGGGAAAGCTGCTCCTGAAGGCCTCTCTAAGACCTGAATGACTGGAGATATTCATCAGCAGATACAGTTTTATTGTTATATAGATATAATTTGGAGTTTCAAATTTAAAACTTTATCATTTAGATTTTATTTTAAGAAGTGTCTGCACTGCAAAGGTTAGGAGATCATTTTGAATGAGCAGCTTTCTGCTCAAAGGAAGCAGAAATTGTCTGAAAATGGGAATATAAGAGAATCCCAGAATGTTTTGGGTTGGAAAGGTCTTCAAGCTCAATTTATTCCACCCCCTGCCATGAGCAGGGACACCTCCCACTATCCCAGGCTGCTCCAAACCCCATCCAACCTGACCTTGGACACTTCCAGGGCAGGTCAAACAAGCTTTGAGTTGTTTGTGAAGCCAATAAATTCTGGACAAAGCTTCTTTTTCAATGCTGGAGACGCAGGAAATGTCCCACCTTCAGCACATCTGAACCACCAAATGTTCCAGCTGAGTCTTTGGGCAGCAGGGAAAGGAGGATGGAGACAAACTGGCTGTGGGAGGAAGGACAGATTTTTCTGGTGGGATGAGTTTAATGTTGCTGTTCTCCAAAATGAGTCACAAGCCAGAGAAGTGGGGCATTAATCCCAGAGGGGATGAGTAAGTGGGCAGGCTGGTCAAAGGAGCATCACAATTTAGACTCGAAGCTCTGCTCTTCCCGTGCATTAGCAATGGTTTCTGCTCTGTTTTGATAAAAATCAGGATTTTTTTCCACCAGCTCCTGGGAGCAAGAAAAAACAATAACTTAAAAATAAATGATGTCACCCTTGAAAGTAAGCAGCACATTGAGATTTATAGATTGTTTTGTTTTGTTTTGTTTCGGTACATCTCACTCTGAGGCATCAGTTGAGTTTTAACTTCTCCTCTTCCAGTCAGACATCCCCAGATCCTGGCATCTCTCCAGCCTGGCTTGTACTTGATGGAGCAATTTTGCCACCTTATTTTCAGAAGTGATTTCCAGGAGATGGTTTTGGGAAGCATTATCCCCTGCCAGTGCCCGTGGTCACAGCTGGAATTCCTCAGGGGAGAACATCCCCCTCTGACACCTGGGGGTTTAGCCTTACCCTGTTGTGTTACCAATTCAGTGCTGGATTTAATAAGCAAAGTGAGTGCTCAGCAATTGTCATTAAAGTCTGATAGAGGGGAAAATCATTAAATATTCCAACCAGTCACACAGTTCATGTTGCCATTAGTGTTTTTCAGGATCAGCCTCCCTGTTCAGGGCGAGGAGCAGCTTTGGACACCTCCACAGGTCCTTGGGAAGGGTTGGAGCAGTTATGAACCAGGGGTTGTTTCACACCCTCTCTGTGTGGGTGGTGATGAACAACTTTGCTGCTGTTGCTCATCAGCCAAACAAGCCCTGAGTGGTGTTGTTTGGGTAGAGGGAGAGGGAAGCAGAGAGATCTCTGGATTGTGGAATGGTTTGGGTTGGAAAGGACCTCAAAGCTCATCTTGTTCCAACCCTCTGCCATGGACAGTGACACCTTCCACTGTCCCAGGGTGCTCCAAGCTCTGTCCAGCCTGGCCTTGGACACTTCCAGGGATCCAGGGGCAGCCACGGCTTCTCTGGGCACCCTGTGCCAGGGCCTGCCCACCCTCCCAGCCTGGAATTCCTTCCCAATATCCCATCTAACCTCTGTCAGTTTACATCCATTCCTCCTTGTCCTGTCACTCCAGGACTTTGTCCCAAATGCCTCTCCAGCTCTCCTGGAGCCCCTTTAGACCCTGCAAGGGGCTCTGAGCTCTCCTTGGAACCTTCTCTTCTCCAGGGGAACATTCCCAGCTCTCCCAGCCTGGCTCCAGAGGGGTTCCAGCCCTTGGAGCAGCTCTGTGGCTCCTCTGGGCTCACTCCAGCAGCTCCACATCCTTCTTGTGCTGAGCCTCTTTGTCTGCCTCCTACACAACAGGAAAAAAAAAAATCTGAGTGTTTTGCCATTGGGAAGCTTTCCTTTAATTTCCATAATCCATCTAACCCCAGGAAACCTCAGCACTCTCCCAGGAAGCTGCAGTTCCCTGCCAGCAGTGAGGCAGCAGAGCTGGCATTGCCTTCAGCCTGCAGAGTGATGGGAAGGAACCTGTCCTGGCTAAAGGGAAACTGATTCTGGAGAAATGGGCATCAAAATGTTCAAAATGCTCCAAAATTGGAGCACAGGCACAAAGCATTTCCTGCATGTTTGTGACACTGAGATGAAACGGGCAAAGATGGCACCTGCATTCAATGAAGTCGATCATCCACAAAAATCTGGCAGGGAGGAGAGCTCAGAAACAAATGGGGAAGGGTTTTCCAACTTTCTTGAGCTCCTGAAGTGTTGCTGGGAGCAAATGATGTCACCAGTGAGAAGCTCTGGAAGTCGCTCTGGGAGGCAGAACTCTGGGAGCCCTGGAACCTTTCCGGGCATGGGGCCAGCATTCCTGACCATGGTCTTGGCACCAGAGAGGAGAGTGAGCTCAGCACCTGTCCTGCTGCCAGGAGCTGCCCCAGGACAGGGGGGTGTGGTGGTGCTGAAAGCTCCGGAGGGAGCAGGATGAGCTCAGGGATGCGGATTTCAAGGTCGTGCACGCAGGGACTCACAAAAAACAAGGATTTCTCCTGCCAGCCAAGAGCTCATCTGCTCAAAGTGATGGAGGAGGAGGAGGGTGTGGTGGTTGGTGACAGGATGAATGATGAGCTGCCGATGTCTTGGAGTCATAAAAAGGCAACTCCAAGCTCTGTTTGCATCTGCTGAGGTGTTCCCAGGGGGCACAGGGAGAGTGTTCCAGCCCAATGGGTTCTACAGGAACAGCAGAGATCCTCTGTAGGGACAAGGCACCACACCTGGTACCTCCAGGCACAAGAGGAAACACATTCCCAGAGCCTGAAGCAGGTTTCCCACATGGCAGTGGAAGATCTGCTTGCATCAGAAACCTGAAGCCTCTCCAGCAGCGTGGGAGCCCCTCTGGAAAGGTTCTGGTGCTCCAAACCCTCTCTGTGAGGAGCTCTGAGCCCTTGTCCACTCTCTGATTTATCTCCTCAAGGTGTTCTGGGCGTGGGATGAATAAAGAGACTGCAGAGTTGTTGTCTTGGTTCATTTCTCTCTTTTATTTATGAGCTCTAGCCCAGCTCAGATATTTATTACGATTCACCAAGAGGATCCAACAGCACTTATAGAGTCTAAATGACTTTAATTTATCTCAGCCCAGCAGTGGCTTCCACACTCCCCAGAGCATCTGGTTACAGGAGATGCACCAACAGCAGGAGATGGAACTGGAAAATCCAGGGAAATTTTCATCATGGAAAGGGTGGTCAAGCATTAGAAGGGACTGCCAGGGGTGGTTTGGAATCCCCATCCCTGGAGGTGTCCAAGGAATGCCTGGATGTGGCTCTCAGTGCTGTGGGCTGGGGACAAGGTGGGGATCAAAGTTGGACTTGATGACCCCAAAGATCCTTTCCAACCTCAATGACTCCATCATTCTGTGTGAAGGTGAGGCTCCTGGTGAGAGCCACTGGAGAAAAGCAGGAGCCAGCTGAGAACAAGACAATTTCTCCACCCTTTAACTGATCACAGCCACATCAGACAAATGAATGCTGAAGCTGGGTCAAGCAATTATTGCAGGTCTGGGGGCAGTGACAAGCGTGACAGTCGTAAATAAAACACAGCCAGAGTGTGAGCAGCACTGGCTCAAGCTGCAGTGCCAAGAAGAAAACAGCTCAATGTTTATGACCAAGGGTTGCTTCCAAAGGCACTGGCTGTGTTCCTCTTTCTGCCCATTTCCATCAGCAGCGGGATCACTCCAGCAGAAAAGGCAATCCTAGACCTGCCAGGGTGAAAAATGGCCGCGGGAAACAAGAGGCAAACGAGGAATGATGGTTTAACTTCGGCAAAAGGGCAGCTCCAGGAGGGAGAGAAGGGAAAAAAAAAAATGACCAGCTCTGAGCAGAGACACCTACAGGGAGCAAATGAGGAATGTGCAGCAGAGTCCTGGGAAAGCCAATACAGAGCCAAGAGGAGCTTGTGGAAGCAGAAAGGGGAAGAACAAAGCACACCAGAGTGGAAAAGAGAAGCACTCAGAAAATCCTTTTCTCCTTATCACTTGTCAGGCTGAGAAATGGTGGTGCCTTCCTTGGGCATCTGGGCTCTTGGGCTTCCCCCTCCCGCCTGAATATGAGTGTGGGAGCTTGGAATTGCACCTGAGTGCTCCCTGAATCCCAGCACCTCCACTGGAGAGGGGAAGGAGCCCCTCGGTTTGTCCTGTCAAGTAGGGGACTCACAGCCCCAGGGTGCCCCCAGAATTTTTGCAATCTTCTCACCATGGAAAAGGGTGCCATGAGCAGGGACACCTTCCACTGTCCCAGGCTGCTCCAAGCCCTGTCCAGCCTGGCCTTGGACATTTCCAGGGATCCAGGGGAAGCCACAGCTTCTCTGGACACCCTGTGCCAGGATCTCCCCACCCTCCCAGGGAAGGATTTCTCCCTAATATCTGCTCTAAATCTTCCCTATTTTAGCTAAAATCCATTCCCTGTGTCCTGTCCCTCCATCCCTTGTCCCCAGTCCCTCTCCAGCTCTCCTGGAGCCCCTTTAGACCCTGGCAGGGGCTCTGAGCTCTCCCTGGAGCTTCTCCTCTCCAGGTGAGCACCCCCAGCTCTCCCAGCCCCTTGGAGCATCTCCATGTCCTCTGGACTCACTCCAGCAGCTCCACATCCTTCTGACCTTTGAGCCCCAGAGCTGGGCACAGCCCAAAGCCATCCCGGGCAGCACAGAGCATCCACACCACCGGGCAGCCCCAAATTCCTGCGGAGAGAGGGAAATGAGAGCTAACACAGCGACATTCCGAGCAATCCGATTTTTCCATTGGCCGAACAGAACCCTCTGTTGCCAGGAGAGTTTGGGACCTCAGCCGACCTCCAGAGCGGGCAGGGTTGAGAGGCAAAGCCACGGGAGCCCCTCGGGGCGCCTTGTCCCCGCTCTCCAGTGGCGGAGCGTGTCCCCACGGGGGCGTCGCAGGCTCAGGGACCGCTCCCCACGCAGGGGCATCACCGTGCCAGCATCCAATTCCAATTACACCCCCGGGAGCGCATCCATCAGCGGATCCCTTGCGCTGCCAAAGTCTTCCCTGGGGAAGAAGGGAAACCGCAGGAGCGCCCCGGGATCCCGGGGAGGGGATGCTGCGGGCACGGCGGGCGAGAAGGCAGGGGGCTGTGGTGCCGCTTTCCGGGAGCCGGGGAAGGGAAAAGGAGAGGGGAAAAGGAGAGGGAAGAGGAGAGGGAAGAGGAGAAAGAAGAGCAGGGGTTAGAGCAGGGACAAGCGCGCTCTCCCCGCAGCGCC
>VWZU01019685.1:119646-149974 GCA_013397095.1 Sterrhoptilus dennistouni
AGGGGGCCGCTGGCCAAGCACCGCCTGGTGCCGCCGGCCCAGGGCCGCGTCAGCCGCCGGCTGAGCCCCCGCAAGATCTCCACCTGCACCGACCACGAGCTGGAGAACCACAGCATGTACTGCGTGCAGTGCAAGAGCCCCGTCTGCTACCAGTGCCTGGAGGAGGGCAAGCACTCCAGCCACGAGGTCAAGGCGCTGGGAGCCATGTGGAAGCTCCACAAGGTGAGCGCCCCCCGGCTTTCTGCCACCTTGTCCTGCTCCTCCTCACACGTTCCATGGTGCCCCGGCTGGGACCAAGCTGAGATCCATCCATCCATCCATCCATCCGTCCGTCCGTCCATCCATCTGTCCATCCATCCATGCATCCATCTCTCCATCCATCTATCCATCCATCCATCCATCCATCCATCCATCCATCCATCCATCCATCCATCCATCCATCCATCTCTCCATCCATCCTCTCCCATTCCGTGTGTTGTGTTGCACCCTGGCTCGAGAGGAGCGTTGATGTCGTGCGGGTGATGCTCAACAAATGGGTGCCCAAATCCTGGGCAAGCTGAGGTCCCACCAAAGGGTTGCTGCTGCTGGCAGGGCTCGGGGGTGGATCGGGGAACATTCGGAGCTGCAGGGCTGGGAAAGCAACAGGGAGCGATGGTTTGGGCAGGAGGAGGAGGAGGAGGGAGGCGTGAAATCCACCGTGGGAGCGGGAGCCGTGGGGTGCCACCTCCAGCCGCACACGGAGTCACCGGGAGGAGGAGGAGGAGGAGGAGGAGGGGAGGCAGCGGGCAGCCAGGAGCCTGTCCCTGAATACTGATCAGCTGCTCCTCAGTGTACTCGCTCTCACACGCCGGAGGCAGGGATGTGGTCATCATCAGTTCCCCATCCATCCATCCCTCCATCCATCCCTCCATCCATCTGTCCGTCCATCCATCCATCTATCCATCCATCCCTCCCTCCATCCATCCCTCCCTCCCTCTCTCCTGGCAGCAGTGGCTGGAGGAACTGGGGCAGAAGTGACAGGGACACGGGTGGACAGGGCACAAGGGGATGGGCGTCACCCCTTGGATGAACATCGACATACTCAGCCCCCAGGTCGGAGCGGGTAGGGGAGGCTGTGCCCTCCCAGCAGAAGGAACTGGGCTGGAATGCTTTCCAGGGATGTCTCAGGATGCTCTGGCAGGTTGTGTGGCCCGTGCAGGACGCTCTGCACCCCAAAATGGGTCAGTGGGTGCATGCAGGGACAAGCTGTGACTGGTCACGATGCCCCAAAAAGGGGAGAACCACGTTGTGCTGTGGGGAGAAAGGGTTTGGGGGTCCTTGTTGCTGCTGGAAGGGGATTTTCTTGACCCCCTTTAGCTGAGAGCAGGACAACTCCTCTCTGGATTTTCAGAACTCTTGTTGAGATGATGTTCCAGAGCATTTTGGTGCTCTTGTCCCCATCCATGGAGTGCAATCCCTGATCCCAGAGCTGCTGGCAGCCAGCAGGGACACCCAGGCTCAGGATGGCTCAGGAGACCTGCTCAGGGAAGGAGGAGGATGGAGCCAGGCCCTTGTGATGGGAAGCAGGAGGATGAGGAGCAACAGGCAGAGTTTGGAGCACAGGGAATTCCACCTGAGCCTGAGGGAGAACTTTACTGCTCAGGCCAGGTCGGGAAGGGCTTGGAGCAGCCTGGTCTGGTGGGGTTGGAATAAGATGAGCTTTAGCTTTTCCTTCCTAATCCCTTTTCCCAGGGGGGAGCTTTAGCCAGGCGCTGTTTCACTGATGTAGCTGACAGATGAGGAGCTGTAACATTATTTCAAGTGATGATTTTCATGCAGCTGCTCTCGGAGTTTTGGAAATTGGACGGTGAAGTGTTGCCTGCCTGGAGGGAACTGTGTTTCTGCAGGGGTTCGCTGGTATTATCTGGTGTTAATTTGTTTTTAAGGTAAATGTGGTGTTGAGGAATAGTTGAAAGAGTGATTTCAGGGATTCAGCTCAGATTGCTCCTTGAGATGCAATCAACAAAATCGGGGGAAAAGCCTATTTACTTTGATTTTTGTTTTAAAAAAATGAACTAAATATATATATATATATATATAAAATCAATACCCGCAATTTCCAACCTTGATCCTGTTGGGACCAGACATTAGGAACCAAACCACCTGTGGATTGGCATGATGATCCTCTTGCAAAAGTGTCTGGTGGTGTCATTTTCTGAGAGCACAGGCCCTTGGCAGTGGGACAGGTTTGCTGAAAGGGTGAGTGTCCCTTTTTTCTCTGTGATGAGCAGTGTGATGATACCTACAGCTCACAGGAGGGAATCATGGAATGGTTTGGAGGGGCCTTAAATCCCATCCTGCCATTCACAGGGACACCTCCCACTATCCCAGGCTGCTCCAAGCCCATCCAACCTACCCTTGGACACTTCCAGGGATCCAGGGACAACCACAGCTTCTCTGTCCACCCTGTACCAGCTCATCACAGCCAGGAATTCCTTCCCAATATCCCATCTAAATTAACCCACGTTTTTAATTCACACCCATCAGCCAGCCCCTGAATTCTCCTACACCATTCCAGCACCTCTTGGTGTGAATATCCTTGGGGATGCTCTTCCCTCCTGGCCCAGGGAGGCTGGGATTGTCTCCACAGCCTGTGCTGACCCCGGGATGAGCTGTTATTCCTGAAAGCAGCAGCGTTCACGCCTCAATAGGTGATTGCCAGGCCCAGGGCAATCAATCCCTGTTAAATGCTCCCCTTGGATCCAAATCCAAAGGGCTTTTCCCAGCCCTCTCCGGGAACTGCCCCAATTTTTTCCCTTTTCCTCCCTGAGGTTCTCCGGGATGATGGTTGAAAATAAATCAATTGTCATTCAGGGAGCTGGAATTTCCAGGCTGGACACAGATTGTGGCAAATCCTCTCTCTCTCTCTCTCTCTCTCTCTCTCCCTCCCTGTCTCCCTTTCAGTTGTTGGGAGCTGGGGTAAATATTCAGAGGAACGTGGAGGGGAAATGAGTTTTTAATCTGAATTGTCCCAGTTTTGCAGCTGTCTGGATTTGTTTTTTTTTTTATCCTGACAAGCTGGAATGCTGCTCAGCATGCCAGGAGCAGGAGCACAAGATGGAGCTGAATCATTTATTCCTCACACATCCTCTTGTTTTCTGCTGGAGATGTGTGGAGAGTGCAGGCTCAGCAGCTCAATGATGTGTTCTGATGGATGGGTGGATGGATGGATAAGAGTGGGCAAATACAAACAGGCTGGGAGGGATCTCCAGGGACTCTGCTGTCTCCCCCAGCCATGAAATCCCAGCCCAAACTCACCTTTAAAATCATTTTACTGTTGCTGGCACAGGTGTCCCGGAAGTTTGTGGATTCTGATTTTAAAAAATTTAAATAAAATAAAAAAAATTTAAGATTTGAAGCAGGTTTGAAAGTGTTCTGGGTTGGGAAATGGAGAGATACAGAGCAGTTGTTCCTGCCTGTCTCTCAAACACTGAGTTCTTACCCATCACTCTTGTAACTGGCTCTGCTCTTGGGTCGCTGGCACTTGTCACCTCCTGGCTGGACTTGTCACCTCCCTGGGGGTGGGACACACCTGCCAGGGGCTGCTTTTGTCTTTTCCACCATCCACATCCCAACTGCAGCGAAGGTGAGCTTGGATTTTGCACTAAAGCAAAGCTGAAGAGCTCAGGGGTCCCAAACTGTGAAAAACTTGTGCTGTTTTTGGGCAGTGCAGGAAGAAACTTTTCTCTGCTTTGTGCTGGGCTCGTGGGGCTTTGCCTCTTCTCCCCACTCTCATCCACATTCCTTTTGTTCTCTGCATCCAAGGAAGGGCAGCAGAGCTGGTGAAGGCTCTGGAGGAGTGAGGAGTGAGGTGGAGTCCCCATCCCTGGAGGGGTTTAAAAGCCCCGTGGATGTGGCACTTGGGGACATCAGGGATGGCCTTGGCAGCACTGGGGGAAGGGTTGGACTCAGTGGTCTTAAAGGGCTTGTCCAACTTATCAGTTTCCAAGATTCTAAAGCAGGACTCTGAGTTGGGATCACTCTCTCCTTGAGGGGGGTCAAGGCAGCACGTCCAGGACCTCTTGGAGAGAAGCAGCAACAAATCTTGACTTTAGTGGAAGGAAAACAGTGCTCTCCATTTTAATTTTCCATGGGGTTTAATTGCCCAGGCTGAAGACACAAACGAACTGTCCTGGGATTACAGATCCCTGGAGGTTGCAGCAGAGCTCAGCCCTGGGAATTTCCATCCCACACCGTGTGGGGTCAGCAGGGAGGGGCAGCAGGGCAGAGGTGACACCTCAAGAGCACAAGTGTCACCTGCAGCTCAGCTTCTGTCCCAGCACTGATGGAATGAGGTGACTCCTATTAGGAACCAAAAATCACACACTGGCACTTTATTCCAGCTGGGGAGAACCAAGGATGGGAAACACTGCAAGGGCCCCTCGGTTTGTGCCCAGAGCCAAGACAGGGATGAGCAGAGAGGATTTTTCCCTACCTCACTTGGCCAGGGCTCTGTTGGCTGCCAGAGGAACTTTGGAGGGGAGGTTGGGACACTGGGGATGTGCTGCTCTTGTGTCCATGGGCATTCCTGGAGCCCACAGGGTTTGGGGAAGTATCCAGGGAGTTGCTGTATGACCAAGATCTGTTTGCATTTGCAAAGTAAAATATTTGCTGTTTAAAGAGAAGCAGGGAGAATCCCTAATGTTCCCCTCTGCTGTTTCCCAAGCCTTGGTGTGATGCCCTTCCTGAATCCCACCCCTCTTTTTCCATCTGCAGCAGCAGGATCTCTCCTCTCCTTCTCCAGCAATGCCCTTCCCTTCCTCTGTGCCCAAATCCAGAGGGTGGCAAACGGGCTGAGAGGCTTTGAAGTGGGGAAAAAGCAAAGAAATGTCAGGATCTGGAGGAAAAATCTGATGAGGAGAGGCTGAGGGAGCTGGGCAAGGGGCTGAGCCTGGAGAAAAGGAGGCTCAGGGGGGACCTTGTGGCTCTGCACAACTCCCTGCCAGGAGGGGACAGCCAGGGGGGAATTGGGCTCTGCTCCCAGGGAACAGGGACAGGAGGAGAGAAAACCATCTCAGGTTGCTCCAGGGGAGCTTCAGGTTGGATATTTGAGACAATTTCTTCATGAAAAGGGTAGTTAGGCATTGGAAAAAGCTTCCCAGGGCAGTGCTGGAGTCTCCATCCCTGGAGGGATTTTAAAGCTGTGTGGGTGTGGCACTTGGGGACATGAGCACTTAATGATTTAAAAGTCTTTTTCCAGCCTAAATGATGCTGTGATTCACACCAGCCTGTGCCTGCCCAGGATCCAGAGGTGATGCTGCCTTCTCCTGTTATTAATTTATTTGGATAAAAGCTTTCTGTCAGGTGGTTCTTTGCCTTGCACTCACTGCAGTTAATGGAGTAAGGAGCAACCCCAGACACCCTGTTAATCAAAGGTAATGTGGTACAGCAAGTTCTTGGAGCCCAGGGGGCAGGAGGTGACCCCTGAGGTATTTGCAGATGGGAATGGGCCCAGGGTCATCTCAGAGTGAATGTAAATCACTACAGCTTTTAATCCATTCCAGTTGGAAGCTTGGATTAGAGATGAGGAAAAAATTCCTGGCTGGGAGGGTGGGGAGACCCTGGCACAGAGAAGCTGTGGCTGGCCCTGGATCCCTGGAAGTGTCCAAGGTCAGGCTGGACAGGGTTTGGAGCAACCTGGGATAGTGGAAGGTGTCCCTGCCCATGGCAGGGAGGTGGGATGAGATGATTTTTAAGGTCCCTTCCAACCCAAAGCACTCCATGATTCCATGTCCCAAAATACACGGATCTGACAGAGCAATGCTGTGTCACCATCTGCCTCAGGCTCTGGGGCACCTCAACAAGCAGATTGAGCTCTGCTGGGCTCCATCCACAAGGTTCCTGCACTCTGTGAATACCAAACCTTTCCCATTCTCTCACATCTTTTTTCCTTCTTTTGGTCACTTGCTGAATGAGGATCCCCCTGGCTGGATCTTGCTGCTTTTGCTGTGGTGGAAATCAGGAGCACCCCAGCTGAGATGGGGGGAAATTAACCCAGGGATTGATTCTTGTCTCTCTTTCAAGGAAATTCCAGCAGTTTCCATACCCAGAGATTCCTCTGTCACCACATCTCTAGCCTGGGAAAAAAAAAAAAGAAAAAAAAAAAGAGAGAGAATTAGGAAGCAGAGCAAACATTGCACATGGTGTTAAATAAATGACTTGAGAGTGTGGAAAGGCTTTTGCTGTTTATTAACCAGGTTTCACAGGATGCTTTCCAAGAGCTGACATTGGTGCAGGGTGGATCTTGGTTGGAAAAATGTTCTCAAGAGGCTTTGGGGCTTCTCTGCATTGCTCATTCCTGCTCTTCTAAATAATCCAGCACCCAGAAGTTTGGGCTTTTAAAGGGAAAACTGTGCTTGGCGTAACAATCCCAGAATGGGTTGGGTTGGAAGGGATCTTCAGGCTCATTTAATTCCAGCACCTTGGAATTGGGCAGGGACACCTTCTATTAGTCCAGAGTGCTCCAAACCTCATCCAGCCTGGCCTTGGAATTTCCAGGGATCCAGGGGCAGCCACAGCAAATCTGGGAACCTGTGCCAGAGCCTTCCACCCTCCCAGCCAAGAATTCCTTCCCAATATCCCATCTAAGTACTCCCTGTTTTCTCCTCTTGCCACATGGCCACAAATTCCTTTTTGGAGTCCTGCTGTGTGCACTTTCTAGCAATCCAATACATCCCACTGGGAGATATTTCCCTTCCCTCTCCTGGACTTGGAAGGAACTTTCAGCAGCCTTTGATTAGCTGGTGTTCCTCACACAAATTAATTTAGTTCAGAGTTTATGCCTTCAAATTGCATTGCTCTTCCCAGCTGTATGGAAGAATAATTAAAGAAAAAACATGGCTAAGACATAATGACTCTCTAAGCTGCTCTTTTGTCAGCCTTGGCCCTTGTTTTATTTGTTCTTGGGACGAGGCATTTTACCTGTTAAATTGGCTTATAAATAAGCCAGCTCATTCCCCTTGTCCATCCAGCTCATCCTGCTGGGAAGAATTGGATAAATTTCTATTTAGAGCAAGCACATAAGGCAGGGAGAGCTGGGGGTATAAATCTCTGGTGACCCTGGCTCAGGTAATGGCAGAGGCTGGTGTGGAATTAACTGTGAGGAGTAAAAGCTCTCAGGGTGAGTTTCTCAAACCCCCACAGACCATCCAGTTGCAGCTGGAAGGAGCAAGATTTGGGGTCTGGGTGGCTCAGAGTCCTAACAGGTTGTCATAAATAGGAAATGTTCTCAACACTTTAACAGAGAGGCAAAAAAAAAAAATAGGAATGAAGCCCAACTCTCACCCATTCCAGTGGCACCTCCCTGATTAATGCAGGAAGGAGAGCAGAGCTGAGAACAGCAGGTCAGACAATTCACCTTTCCTATTGAAAGGAAAATTCTGTTTGCAGTCTGAACCAGCTCATTTTGCCTTCAGAATTGGATGGAGCTTTGAGGACAGCCTGGCCTGGAGCTGGCTGGAAAAGCTCAGCAGAGGCTCTGATCAGTGCACAGAATTTCTGGGTAGAAAATACAAGACCCAAGTTCAATATGAATTTTTTCCTGAGCAGCAGGGGAGGGCGGAGGGGTGACTGTGAGGGTGATGCCAACCACAAACACTCCAGGCACGGAGTGGACTGGGGTTTGGGCCACATTTTTGTATTTAATTAGCCATTAAATTCCCCTTGTCACAGAAATAGAGGGGTGTTAATAAGAGCAGAAATTGCCCTGGGAGGGATCTAGCAATTGAGGGATTTCCCATCAGCGTTAATTACCCTTTCCCCTTTATTAACCTTATAGGAGTCGATGGGTTTAAAAAAAAGCAAAAGCAAAAAAAAAAAAAAAAAGCTGGGAATTGGATGTTAATAAGGCATGCATGGATAGTGCCTGGAGTGCTGAGAGCTGGAGCCACAGTTGCCATTCCTGGGAGGAGCAGGTCGGATCCACAGCTGGGAAGAGGGAGCTCCTCTCCCTGGGAGCAGATGCAGCAGCACAGAATCACTGGAGTGGAAGATCACATCCCGTCTGTGCCTTCCAATGCCTGCTGGAAATCCCAGGAGATCTCCTGTGGAGATCCCAGCCTGGCTGCCCCACGCTGGGGCTGCTGCTTCCTGCTTTGTAAAGCTGAAATACCTGGGAAATAGCAGTTAAATTATTGAAATTCTAAAAATGTGGAGCATCTTTCAACCAGTGATCCCCTTTTTTATTTTTCTGGTTTTTATGCTTTGGACCCTTGCTCTAAATTCTGGTTTGGTTTTTTTTTTTTTCCCTTGCTCTTGGCCTTTCTGGATTTGCATGGTCAGTTCAGTTTCCTTCTTGTTGCTGTTCCCTGTGGCAAGATTGGGGAGTGTATGTGAATTAATGATGGGTTGTGGCCTTGCCTTCAGCTCGAGGGTGCACAGAGCATCCCCAGCATCACTCCTGACAGCCTGTGCTCTGCAACTGCTTCCCACCTGCAGCTCTTGGGCTTTTCCCTGGTGAAATCCCTCTGTTTTCCCAGATAACCAGTGCCCCTCGAGTCGAGACGTGTTAATTCACTGGTTCTGTTAACTTCACCTTTTTTTTTTTCTCCTTGCTTCCTTCCCCTGGAAATGTTCCAGGCCAGGTTGGACAGGGCTTGGAGCAGCCTGGTCTAGGGGAGGATGTGCAGGAGGTGGAACAAGATGGGAATTTAAGGTCCCTTCCAACCCAAACCATCCTGGAATTCTGTGATTCTCAGGGTCTCTGACTGTGCTGTGCCTGTGGGATTCCTGCTTGGGAAGGACCTTTCTGTCTGCAGAGGCAAACTCAGAGGTCTGATTTTGATTTTGATCCCCCATTCAAGGCAGGTTTCTCTGGTTTTGTGCCGTGGTCTCTCTGTCAGAGGCTGTAAAGCTGGGAGAAGGGAGGGGGTTGTGTCAAGCTGTGAAATGGATTATTCCTAACAAGGCACATTTATTGATTTGGAGACACAGACTCTGCTTTGGGGGCAGAGCCTCTGTTCCCTTCCTGGCAGGGCTGTTACACCCACAGCACCCAGGGATCCAGGGTGGAGCAGGTGCAGCCCTGGCTGTTTATCCCTCAGTGGGAAGGGAATTGTGGCAGCATTTCCCTGAGGATGAAGGGGAGGAAAGAGGGAAGGGAAGGGAAGGGAAGGGAAGGGAAGGGAAGGGCTGGAGATCAGTCCTCTCTGCCAAGGATTTGCTTCATCCTCCTGAGCAAATAATTACACAAAACCCCAGTCTGTCCTCTCCCAGGAAATGTGTGTTTAGCACCAGTGCCCTTCCTCCAGCCCAGCAACAATTATGATGGGAATTCATAAGGGAGCAGGTGGAGATCAACTGGGAATTTCCAAAGACAACGTGGAGGGGCTGAGAGGGCTGGGTGAAATCCCATCAAGGGCACAATGGGAGCATCAGGACACATCAGCCTCCCTCCCTGGGAAAGCACTTCCATCCTTTGCTCAGACTCACATTGAAGTCACAGAGATTTGAGGGCATGACTTGAATGCTTTCTCACGTCTGGGATGATAAATTGGGGAGAGCCCTTGATGTGCAGGCAGAGCTGGATTAACGAGGTGCTGGCTGAGGGCTGCTGGTGTCCCTTGGCTCCGTGACAAATGCCACCATTCCCTGGGAACACAGCACTCATTCTTTGGCAGGGTACAGGGCAGAAACATAAAACAAGCTTCATCTTCCATGGCAAACACCCTGAAGCCTCAGCCCTGCTGTCTGGGGGAGCAGCCACAACGCCTCTGACTGTCCCCACATTGGTTCCTTGGTGCTCCTTTGCAGTTCCCTCTTTTTTGTGCCATTCCTGCTCCCCCAGGCAGCTCTTTGTGAGGCTGTTCCCTCCCAAAGAGGAGCAGCTCTGGTGGCTCCTGTCACGTTGTCACACAGAGCCCACACAGCTGAGCCTGTCCTGGATCCCTCCTGCACCAACACCTCTTCCATGCTGACATTTTGTTCCCAGGAAATGAGAACCTTCAGAGAGGGCATTTCACTGAGGTCTGTGCCACCAGCAGCCCCCACACCTCGGTGAGTCAGAGCGAGAGCTCAGACACAGTTTCTCACCTCTGAGACGATTTCTCACCTCCCCCGGAGCACATTTGTGAATATAGGATATTTTAATTTATTTTTTTTTTAATTATTACTTTACATTTTAAATGTTGCCTTCTGGCAGTGGATGCTGCAGCTTCCCCCCCTGCCCTGCTGGGGACAGATGGACAGATGAGAGCCCAGAGTGAGGAGCAGGGGGGTCACTTGCTGGGATGGGCAGTGGGAGCCTTGCTGTGCTCCTGGAGCTGTGGCCAGATGAGCAAACACTCCCTCCATCTGTGGCTTGGGCTCTCCATTGATTCCCTGCCCTGGTGCCAGGCTGTCAGATGGGGAAGGACAGGCCACAGGCAGCTCCAGGGAGGATCTTTTCTCCATTCCTGGCTCTGCCCATGTGTTGTGGTTTGAAAGCAAAACGAGCGAGAGGCTCCAAGTCAGAAATACAATTTAATAAGAAGAAAGGTAAAAAGGTAAAATAAAATCAATGCAATAACACAAAGGAGCGCTGACAGAGTCAGAACACACCCTGAGCAGGGTGGTGGGAGCAGTCCAGGTGAGGGGCTCTTCCTGAAGCAGTGATCCCACAGAAAGGTCTGGGAGCTCTGCTCCTCTGGGAATCCAGTGGCTCAGGGCTGCTTGTCCTGTCCCAAATCCCAGATTCTCTCCAGGTGGGAATGCTTGGCTCCTCCCCCTGGGCATTGGGAGCATCTCCCAATGGGATGAGGAGTCGTGCAGTGGGTCCTTGATGGCCCATTAAACAGAGAGAGCTCCTGGAGGGAGTTCCCTGTGAGTCCTGGGCAAGGCATTGATGGGCCATGAGCAGAAGAGCCCAAAGGAGGGGCCTGGGAAAACACTGCCCCACCTGGTTCCAACAGCTCATGGGGATGGGGATGGAATAAATACTTTGTGCACATCCTACAGCACAACCCAGGACACGGCGTCTCTGCCAAGTTCCCAGCTGACCACTGCCTGTTGCCATGATGGGCTGTTTGATGGAGCCAGATGTGGCTGCTTGGCCTGGGATGTGATTCCTGGGTGAGCTGGGAGTGGTAGGGAGGTGCCAGAGGAGAAAAGGAGGCTCAGGGGGGACCTTGTGGCTCTGCACAAGTCCCTGCCAGGAGGGGACAGCCGGGGGGGCCGGGCTCTGCTCCCAGGGAACAGGGACAGGACAAGGGAAAACTACCTCAGGCTGTGCCAGGGTGGACAGCAGCAGGAATTTCCCCATGGAAAGGGTTGTCAGGCCTTGGAATGAGCTGCCCAGGGAAGTTTGGATTCCCCATCCCTGGTAAAGAATCCCTGGAGGTGGCACTGAGTGCTCTGGGCTGGGGACAAGGTGGGGATTGGGCACAGCTTGGGCTCAGTGACCTCAGAGATCTTTTCCAACCTCAACGATTCTGGGATTCTCTGGGATGTCTCACCATGGTGGGAAACCTGAAGGAATGTTGCTACAAGGTGAGAAGGTGGGAGAAGGGAATGGGAAAGGAGGTGGGATCCTCCCCACTCTCAGCATCCTCCATCCCCACCTCGCAGGGCTCCAGCACCTGCAGAGGCTTCAGGGGCAAAGACATTTTGTTCAGTTCGTTCCAAACTGGGTTGAACTGGTCTAGTGGAAGGTGGCCTCAAACATGATCTCTGAGCTGAGGGAACACCTCCTGCAGCTGTGGGATGTTTCTTCAGCTGAGGAGGGAAAAGTGAGATGCTTTTCTGGGGCTGTGGCAATTCCTGCAGCTTGGCAGAGGCAGTGACAGGAGGCTGATGCTGCTGCACAAGGTCATTAGTGGCAATTAGCACAGATTGTCTCCCAGGGACCTTGTGCACTCACTCAGCATTTGGCACCTCAGTTCATCTTGTGAGGCATCCAAAGGAAAGTCAAAGGAATAATTTATGTCACTCCTGCAGCAGGCTGTGTGTGGTGGGAGCAAAGCCCTTCCTGCCATATGCCAAAGGTTTGGCTTCAGCAGAGCTGGGAATTGTTCCATGTTCATGAATCACCTCAGGTCCAAGAGCTTTGGGGTTCACAAACCTGACAGTGACCCCAGGAGGGAGAGACAGACTTGGTACCAGGGCCTGTTGTGATGGTTTTAAACTAAAAAGAGGATTGATTCAGCCTAGGTTTGAGGAAGAAATTATTTATCGTGAGGGTGGTGAGGCACTGGAGCAGAGAAGCTGTGGCTGCCCCTTCCCTGGAAATGTTTGGACAGGGTTTGGAGCAACCTGGGACAGTAGAAGGTGTCCCTGAACATGGCAGGGGATGGAATGGGATGAGCTTCAAGGTCCCTTCCAACCCAAACCATTCCATGATTCTGTGATTTATTCAGAGTTAACGTCAGGTAGGTCATGGCTCAGTGCCCTCCCAATGAATGTGTTCATTCAAGAAAACAAATTTAACTTAAAACAAAACCTACCTGAAGGGTTTGTGATTATTCAGCCCTTCCTGAAGAGGTCACACCCCAGCAGGGCTCCTGAACCCAGGAAAAATCCACTTTCCCCCAAACTACAGCCGATTTAAATTAAATATGACAAAATTAAATAAACTGATTTAAATTAAATAGAACAAACCTTATGGGGCCAACACCATCAGCTGGTGAGAGCTGCATGTGGAACTCAGGGGGGCTGTGCTGGTTCATCCTGATTCAAATTCCACCATAAAACATGACCTGATCCTAAATGTGCTTCACAAGGATCCTGAGCAGAGTTTTGTGCCTGATCTCCGTCCCTGGGATAAGCTTTTAACCTTGGCCAAACATTGTTTATTTATTTATTTATTTATTTCCTGTTCATTCTTTAATTTATTTAATTATTTATTTAATTATTATATTTATTTATTTATTCTTTTATTGCATTATTTATTTTATTTTATTGCAGCCATTTGATTTAAACCGTTTACGTGGTTTAGGGGTCTCCGGGTTGATTTGCAGAGATACAATTTGAAGGAGCCAAGAGGTCTCTGAGCACAAATAATGTCACAAAATATGTGTCCAGCCTGGGATTTAAGGCCTGATTCTGCCTCCTTCCTTTCTCCTGGATGTCAGGAATGTCTGTGGTAACTTGAAGTGATTGATTCCTTCAGCAGGAGGCTGGTGGAGTTTGACTCTGAACATTCCTGTGCACTTGGTAGGTAATTTATGTAACACTTTATGTAACAACTTTTGCATGTGTATAAATACATCAACCAACCCTCTTCCTGAAGGGAAAATGTTTTTAAAAGCAAGTGGTCTGGGTGGCTGCAGGAAAAAATAGGTGTTTATTCTGAGGCTGGGCTGATGTAGAGATGATTATTTTGGATGCCTGTGTTCCCAGTGGCAGATATTATGGTCTTGAATGAAATACGCGAGATATCCCTGGCCCTGGATGGGAAATGGGAGATAATCCAAGGGCTGGAGCCAGGCTGGGAGAGCTGGAAATGTTCACCTGGAGAGGAAAAGGCTCCAGGGAGCGCTCAGAGCCTGAAGGGGCTCCAGGAGAGCTGGAGAGGGACTGGGGACAAGGGATGGAGGGACAGGACATAGGGAATGGCTTTAGGCTGGAAAAAGGTGGATTTGGGTTGGATATTGGGAAGAAATTCTTGGTTGTGAGAGTGGTGAGCCCTGGCACAGAGTGCCCAGGGAAGCTGTGGCTGCCCCTGGAGTGTCCAAGGCTTTTTTAAGCCTCTCCTTGGTGGGTTTTCCACACTGGGAATGCTGGTGACAGCTCAGAATCCATGAGCTGTTGGCTCCTGGTGCTGCCCCATGTGCAGGGAATGATTTTGTTGGGAGCCCCTTTCCCTGGGCTTGAGAGAAAGGTGGGAAGGACAGGCCTGGACAAGCTTTGTTTAATGAGCTGCTTTTCCTTCCTGTATTCAGAGCTGCTTGTGAGTTTAAATGGAAACATATTTGAATAAAGCAAAGCCTTGAAGGGAAAGGAGCAGCCTTGGCACTCCTGTGACTCAGCCCTTGCCTTGGAAAAAACAAGGAAAAAAAAAAAAGGCACTGGGAAAAGCCCAAACTTCACATTTTAGGGTTATATTAAAAGCCCTGGTTCTCTGTGACATTTGTGTGCTTGATTCCCTCGTGAGGAGCCACCAGAGCCTCGTGGTGTGGGATTTTATCTTCTTTTCTGTTTAGAGCTGGGAGTCTGAGTCTAAAACTCAGGATTTCAACATCCTGGCAGTGCCAGGTGGAGGTGAAGGCACAAGGGCTGGGTGGGACAGACAGGACAAAGGGCATCCATGGGACAAATCCAGGCTTGTCCTGTGCCTCTGGATTGTCAATCCAACAGGTCATGATCGGGACATTCAGGCTGACCACCTGGGAGCCAATTAAAAATCTGGGCTAATGAGCTCAAGCTCACTGGGCTAATCCTGCTGGGCCAGGTCTGCTGTGCAGGCAGCTCTGTGGGGTGGACATCCCACAGGTGGGACAAGAGGAAACAGCCTCAAGTTGCACCAGGAGAGGTTTAGGCTGGATATTAGGAGAATTTTATTAATTTTTTTTTTCCCAAAAAAGGGTTGTCTAGTCACAGCACAGCCGTCCCAGGCAGTGGTGGAGTCCCCATCCCTGGAGGGATTTAGAAGATGTGTGGATGTGGCATCTGGGGACATGGGGCAGTGGTGGCTTTGGCATCCTCAGCACTGTGTTATTTTAGACCTGTATCTGTGGCTCCTTTCCTCCTTAGCCTGGTTTTTCTTTCTTTTTTATTTTTTTCCTTGAAAGCACTTTCCCCTAAAAAAAAACAACAAAAAACCAAACCTATTACTGAAATAAATGTGAATTATCCTCTCGTTCCCATCCCCTGGTATTTCCTGGATTCTTCACTTCTCCATAGATAATTCTGAATGATTCAGTGAGTCCATCAGTGACTTCCCTGGTGACACCAGGATGTATTGCTGTGCTCCAGTGGCTCAGGTTCCCTCCAGTTGTGGGGACAGAACCCCCTCACTCCTCCTTCTCTGTAGAAACACTGACAAGTTCTTCATTACTCCCTAATTAGCCACACGTCCCTTCTTACTAAAGATTAATTTTTTTTTTTAAGGCAGTCATTATCTCGGCTCTTCCAAGGATTATTGATTTATTCTTCTTCCTTTTTTTATTAATGGATCTACAACCTTCTCATAATCTATGCAGGGCAGTGGTTTCCCTGCCTCTCTCATCCTCCTTTCCCTGCACCTTTCCCACTCTCCTGCTGCTTTCAAGGCTTTTATTACTCAGTGCCTCTCTCTGGGCTTTATTTTCTTTGGGAATCTTAGTGTGGGGCTCCCAAGAGGCCATTTCCAAACATCTTCTGAGCTTGAGGGAGTGGGATTTCCAGTGAGAGCTTGGCTTTGTTTTCGTGGTCACTTCCAGCCCCAGCCAGAGGATGAAAAGGGCCCTGGGAAATTCCAGTCTCTCCCTGTCTCAGGTAGGGCTTGTGTTTGGGTTTCCCATCTCTGTAAATCCATCTCTCTCCATGTTTTGGAGTCTCTGTAATCCAGGCTGGCTTTTTTGGGTATCTGCAGCACCAAATGCAATCTTGGTTGCTGTCACATTTTGGGATTAATCCCAAATCTAGCCCTTTCCAACCTGGGAGGGTTGCATCCAGCTGTAGGGACTCAGAGCCCAGTGCCTGGGAGAAGGAGTTAACAGAGAAGAAAAGCTGAATTAGTGTGGTTTTTCCTGTGTTTGAGGTGAGATCTGAGCTTCCTAGGTGTGCTTTCCTGGCAGCATCCTCCCAGCCCAGCTGTGGTGAGTGCTGCATTCCCAGTCTCCATGGTGATGGGCAGGATTTCTAAAGTGCTGCTTAGAAGGAAATGTGAAATCCTGGTCCTTGGACCTTCTCTTTGGTGTCTTGCAGAGAGCTCTGAGGGCAGAGCAGGGCTGTGTGAAGCCCAAGGGTCTGGCTCTGCTTTGTCCCCACAGTGGGTGACGTGGTGGGAGCAGCTCTCCTCAGGAAAAGATGTTCCTGGCAGGAAAAAGCTCTTTTTTTTTTTTTTTTTTTTTTTTTTTTANTTTTTTTTTTTTTTTTTCAGTCACACAGTGTTGGTGATAAAAAACTTCATATTAGGAGCTCAGGTCTAGCCTTCTGCCCAGAAGCAGCTGCAGTAACTGAAGTAGAATTTTCCAGGGTGATTTGGGCTGGAAGGGACCTCAATCCCATCCAGTGCCACCCCTGCCATGGGCAGAGACACTTCCACTATTCCAGGCTGCTCCAAGCCTCATCCAGCCTGGCCTTGGACACTTCCAGGGATCCAGGGGCAGCCACAACTTCTCTGTGGACCTCCCCACCCTCCCAGCCAGGAATTCCTTCCCAATCTCCCATCCATCCCTGCTCTCTGGCAGTGGGAAGCCATTCCCTGTGTCCTGAGAGCTCCACATCTTTCAGGCTGCCTGGAATCTTCCAGAGGCTCCTGGCTGAAAGCACAAATCCAAAGTGATGCTCTCCAGGGAGCGTTTCCCCATCCTGTTGGAGGGGGAAGAAATGAAGCAGAAAGAAAGACCAAGTGATCCATATTTTCCTCTCCTCCTTCCTCCTCCTCCTTCCTGCTGCTGTGTGAATCCAGCAATCTTATTAAAAGCAGAAAGCATAAAATTAGTGATAATTACCTGTTGTCCCATTGCTGGTGAACAGAGCCAAGATATTGCAGGTGGGTAAGTCAGACGGGCAGAGCTGCTGTTTCCTGGAGATGTGAGGAGGGAGAGGGAGCTCAGGGAAGGCTGCTGGGAATGCTCAGGTCCCTGAAATGTGTTTTGCTGATGGCTCTGGGCATCCTCCTTACACACAACATCTCGGGATATTTTTAAAGCATCGCTCTCAAGCTCAGGCGCTCACCGTGGAACACGAGCTTGAAAGCTCTGGCCAGGAGCAATGCTGAGTGAAACACCGAAGAGAATGGTTCAACACTGAGTGAAACACCAAAGAGGATGGTTTAGGAGAGCCCACATCCCCCTAAAAACATGTCAGGCAAGCAGAGAGGAAAGGGCTTGCTGTGTACTTGGAGGTCAGGTCGGTGGTGATGGGTTTTCCCAAAGAGATGATGGTGACGATATGCAGGGATTTATTTGGTCAAGCCCTTCCTTTGATGGAAAGGCTCAAAGGAGAACACAAAAACCACCCCAAAAAGGTGTTGTGAGCTGAATGTTGGGAGAATTCATGGCAGCCCAGCCTCAGCTGGAGGGTGGTGGTGGTGTGGGGCACCCAGGGATGGGGAAATTGCAAACCATGGAGGAGAGCGGCCGGAAAATGAGACCTCAGGAAAAGGCAGAGAGGTGGGCATGAACTGAGAGGAGGAGAGGAGCTTGGGGAGGGCATTGGGACGGTCTCCAAGCCTCAGGCAGGCTGATGGAGGCTCTGTAGTGCAGCAAGATGTTTGCCACTTCAGTCCTAGCAGTGGAAATGTGGTTAAATTGGCCCTTTTCCCACTTTGGGATTGGGAATTCTGGTATGGGGGCAATGGCCTGAATGAGTGCTAATGACCTCAAATGCCATCTCCTTCAACAGGGATTAGCCAGTATCCCATCAGGAGTGGGAAAGATGGCCTGAGGCTGATTTGATTTAGATTTGAGCCAAATGCAGGCTGTGATCATAAAATCACGGAATGGTTTGGGTTAGAAGTGATCTTAAAAGTCATTTACTCCAACCCCTTCCATGCTGATGCTGTTTCACTTCACACCCCAGGCTGCTTTTCACAGGGGCAGATGGTCAAGAGGAGCAGCCCAAAGGAACACAAACAGAGATCCACATTTTGTACTTTTGCAGGACTTTGGATGTGTCCAAGTTAAGATTTGAGTGGGAGAGGAGAAACCTTTCGTTTGGCTCCTTCCCTCGGGAAAGGCAGGCAAGTTTTTGGGGACAGCAGCCCATCCTTGGAGGCTGCAGCACTGAGGATTCATTAGGGAATGGCAGGAGATGAGTGCAAAGCCACTTTGTGGGGATGCTGGAGGATGTTTGTGCTCCCTCCTGTCCAAGGGGGAAGTTCTGTGTGTCCACAGCCAAAGGGAATGAGATGCCATCTCCCATCTGCGCCTTTGCAAACCTCCCCGGAGCTAAATCCATGAGTAAATTGTGTAAAATCCCAGTTTTGGGCAGCAGCCAAAGAGGCAGAGGGCTGTGAAATGAGGAGCTGCTGCTCAGGGGCCAGGCTGGGATGGTGCAGAGCTGTGGTTTGCATGGCCAGGGACATCCTGCACGGGGCTGTGGGACCTGTCTGGTGACAGCCAGGACATCAGCCTGGTGTCTGGAAGGTGGACAAAGGACTTCTGCCTTTGCGGGAAGCACAAGGAAGCCTTTTGAGGCCTCCTGAGACCAAATGCCCACCTCAGTGCCCCAGAGCTGGCGCTGGGAGAGGTGCCCAGTGTCACCCTGGTCACCTGTGGCAGGGCAGGGGTGGGTTCCAGACCTCCTGGGTGCCACATCAGGGACAGGTTCAGGAGGAAAGGGCTTCCCTGAGCTGCCCTTTGTGGTGGGACGTTGTAGGATCGTGGAATCCCACAGTGTTTGGGTTGGAAGGAAGCTTAAAGCTCATCTCATTCCACTATCCCAGGCTGTTCCAAGCCCTGTCCAACCTGGCCTGGGACACTTCCAGGGATCCAGGGGCAGCCACAGATTCTCTGGGCACCCTGTGCCAGGGCCTCCCCACCCTCCCAGCCAAGAATTCCTTCCCAATATCCCATCCATCCCTGCCCTTTGGCAGTGGGAAGCCATTCCCTGTGTCCTGTCCCTCCATCCTTTGTCCCAAGTCCCTTTCCAGCTCTTTTGGAGCCCCTTTTTGTCCTGCAAGAGGCTCTGAGCTCTCCCTGGAGCCTTCTCCAGCCTGGACACCCCAGCTATCCCAACCTTCCTGGTGACCACCCAGCCACTGACAGCCATAGGATGTGTTGTTCCTTTCCCCTATTTCCTCAGTGACTGCTCAGAACTGGAGAATCCAATACAATTTGCATTTCTAGGCAATTAAATGTCAAAGCAAAGTCAAGATGCTGGCGAGCTGTCAAGGCTGTTTATGACTGAGCCTGGCTCCAGGAGCCAGATGGTAATTAAAGGCTGTAGGACAAGACAAAAGGGTGGTCAATACACTCCCTGCAGGAGGAGGAATTGCCCCACAGGGCTCTCGGCCCTGGGTTAGGGCCAGGACTGAGGGGGGGGAAAAAAAAATCATTGTTTATGCAGTTAATCAGGTTTAAATTTAACTCCAAACAATGTAATCAGATTTAAAGACTTAATGCAATAATGGGATGGGAGAGCTGAAGTGTGAGCAACCACTGGAGTGGGGAGGCACTAATGGGATTGGAGGCAGATGGAGCGGAATTTTGAGGCAGAAAGCAGCAGATCTGCACTTTGCACATTCCTGGGTGTTGGGCAGTGCCTGGACCGCAAGCACTGTCTGGATGGAGGTAGAGGAGTAGATGCTTGGTGCTCTCATGCAGTGGTGACCACATCTGGGTATTCCTGTGCTAATTCTACCCCAAAAACTGGGTGTCCCCCATCCCCTGACAGCTTCATGCCCTTGTTTTGTCCACAGCACCTTTTTTCTGTACAGAACACAGATCTTGACCTGTGAGATCATAACCTGAATCTTTGTTTCCATGCTTTTTTCATCCACCACGGAGGAAAAACTGTGTCTAAGGAGACAGTGTTTGCCTGCTGGGACTTCCCTCACCGCTGGCAGGAATGTCCTCCAGATTTTTTGAGTAAAAAGATGCAGGAGTGCTTTGTGTCCTTCAAATGCAGCAGGACTGTCTTGGTTTGGAAAGACAGGTGTCTGCCAGGGAAAGCCAGAGCCTCCCTTGGAATGGAGAATGTAAAACCCCTCCCTCTAAATTATCATAATTTTGAAATTAAGGGGCTTTCAGGAAAAGATATGGGAATAGGAATAACAGTTCTTTACCAGGAAAATTAAAATAAAAATGTAGTAATACAAAAAAGCAAACAGACAGAAAGAAAACCCTGACAGAGTGAGAGCACAGCCTGACCCCCTGTTGTTGTTCAGGGTGTTGGTGTCAGCCCAGCCCAGCCCTCCTGCAGTGCCGGATGTGGTTCTGCTGGAGCAGAGATGATCCTGTAGAAGGGCCCAGTGGGGCTGAGCTGGGTCTGGTCTCCCTCTGGGAATTCAGTGCAAACAGGCTGTGCTGCTGTTCTCAATGCCAGCTTTGATCCAGGTGGGAATGCTGGGCTCCTCCCCCTGGGTGGAGCATCTCCCCATGGGATGATGGAATTGTCTCAGCCCTGCAGTGAGCCTGGATGGGCCGTGGACAGCAGAGATCCCCTGGGGGGAGGATGGGGCCTGGCAGGGATAAAGAAAACACCTCCCCAAGCAGTTCCAACAGATGGGAATAGAAATTTGGTTACATCTTGCATTGCAGCCCAAGACAAGGACCCAACCCCTTCCCTAGCCCTGACCTGATTGGAAGTGGTTTAGGTTGGAAGTGGTTTAAAGCTCCTTGACCTTTTCTGGCAGTCATTCCCCCAGTGCTCATTTGTTCTGCATAAACAGGAGCATTTCACAGCAATCCCTGAGGAGCTCATTTTCTTCTGGATGAACTCAAACCCTCTGGAATTCCTCAGACCTGAGGCAGAAGGGAGGTCAAGTGGAGCAGTGGGGTTTTTTTAAGGAGATGATAGCAGGTTGCTGAGGAACAGAGATTTGCTGTCTCCAGGATATAATTGAGGATGACCATAACACCATCAGTGTTTCACATCCTCCTTTTCATGTTGTGGGAATCCTTGGGAAGAGCTGAGATGCTTGACCATGGCTCAGTGTTCCCTGAGCATTGTGTGAAATTCTGCTTTGGTGTTTGTCATGGAGAGAAGCTCCTCTATCTCTAAATAAATACTTTTTTTTTGTCTCTAAATTCTAAAACTGGTGAGAATTCATAGCAAGAAACATAGAATGGTTTGGGTGGGAAGGAATCTTCAAGCCCATCTCATTCCATCCTTCTGCTCATGGCAGGGACACCTTCCACTATCCCAGGCTGCTCCAAGCCCTGTCCAAGGGATGGAGGGACAGGACACAGGGAATGGCTTCCCACTGCCAGAGGGCAGGGATGGATGGGAGAATTTGGGAAAGAATTCTTGACTGGAAGGGTGGGGAGGGCCTGGCACAGGTGCCCAGAGAAGCTGTGGCTGCCCCTGGATCCTTGGAAATGTCCAAGGCCAGGCTGAACAGGGCTTGGAGCAGCCTGGGATAGTGGAAGGTGTCCCTGCCATGGCAGGGGTGGGACTGGATGAGCTTTGAGGTTCCTGGGGCTGCCTGCTGCAATCAGGCACATCCTGGCAGATTTCCTTTCCCTGGGGATGATGAAGGGCAGGACACGTTGCAGACCAACATCCAGGACAAAATACCCAGAGGAGGAGTCTGTGCTGAAGGGAATCTGCAGAAATTTGGCTTCCTGCTACCCTGGAAAGTGAGATGCACCTTCTCCAGAGCTGCTGTCCTTGCCAACATAGAAACAGCCCTGAACAACCATCCAGGAGAAATCCAGGGAGGTGGATTGTGGAGTTCCCCACCGGGCTGCTGCACCGCTGTTGAGGAAGTCAGTGCACAGCAAATATCAAGAATGATATTGCTCATTAGTACCAGGTAATCAAGGTAATGGATCCAGTTATAAGCAGCCTCAGGAAGCAGAGTTCAGCTCCTGGAGGAAGTCAGAAGGAACTGGCTCATCAAGGATGATCTCCCTCATCTCAGGCAGCCACTGAAAGAGCATTCCTGTTGTTCTTAAGAAGCAACAAATTCACTGCAGAGCCTTAATTGGAGAGAAAGGCCCTTAATGGAGGCAGAGCTGCCTTTCCTGAGCAGCTGCTTAGCAGCTAATCCCCCCCAGAGCTGATCCCTGCTCCTTGTGGCATTTCCCCTTCACTCCTAAGCCCCAGAGCCCTGGATTCCCCTCACCACGGGTGCAGCAGACAGAAGGGAATAGGTATTAAAGACTCAGCTGGTGTCCTGAGCTCCAGGGTCAGCTCCAAGGGTTCCTTTTGTTTCCCCAGCACAGCCCTATCTCCCTCTGGGTCACCCTGCCAGGGCCCAGTGGCCACCTGAGCCAGAGGTGAAAATTCCAAAACCAAGTGAAAACAGTGAAAGTGAATGGAGTGACAAGAAGTGCAGGGAAATGGACCGAAGTTTGCCCAATTAATCCTCATTGAAATCTCAAGATTTCATTCCCTTTCCTGAAATTCTTCCTTTTAGGAAAGGGAAGGAAATCTTGAAATCAGAGAACAAAGTCTAACAAACACTCTGGAAAGGAGATATGATCAAAAACAGTGCAATTGAAAAAAAAAATTTGCAAATGGAGTGATTACAACCAAAAGGACAGTGGAGTGGCTCACACAAAAAAATCCCAGTCAGTGATCTCCAGGGACATCCCAGGGCACAGCAGAGAAGGAGTTGCCTCTGCAGGAGGTTTGGAATTAAATACGAGGCAATGGAGGAGGCTGAATGAGAAAACTGGACCAGAAGGACGTGGAGATGCTGGAGTGAGTCCAGAGAGGCCATGGAGCTGCTCCAAGGGCTGGAGCCCCTCTGGAGCCAGGCTGGGAGAGCTGGGAATGTTCACCTGGAGAGAAGAAGCTCCAGGGGAGAGCTCAGAGCCCCTGGCAGGGCCTGAAGGGGTTCCAGGAGAGCTGGAGAGGGACTGGGGACAAGGGATGGAGGGACAGGACACAGGGAATGGCTTCCCACTGCCAGAGGGCAGGGCTGGATGGGAGATTGGGAAGGAATTCCAGGCTGGGAGGGTGGTGAGACCCTGGCAGAGGGTGCCCAGAGAAGCTGTGGCTGCCCCTGGATCCCTGAAAGTGTCCAAGGCCAGGCCCCTGCAGGTTCCCAGGACACCAGGACCAGCCCTTAGCAAAGTTTGGGGTCTTCTTGTCAGGGCTCAGATCCCCAAAAAAGCCAGACTCATCATGGATTTGGAATTCTCTTGTCCTGATTTTCCAGCCTTGATGTCTGTGTACAGGGCTGCAGCATTTCCTCTCAGGGACACAACCAAATTGTCTCTCCCACAACCTGGAGAGTGAACCTCATCACCAGCTCACTCAACAAACTGATATTTGGAGTTTTTACTTTCTGTCCTTACCTCGTTTGCCCCTCTCTGTCCCTGTGGGAGAGCAGCAGCTCCTGGTTGAGTTTTTTCTCATCATCCCTGTAACAGATCCTGCAGTTCTGCCTGTGCTTTCAAAGGGATTGTCTCAGGTGTTGGCAGGGAGAAGCTGAGATCATTTTCTGTTGATCATTAATGAAGCAAAACCAGGAATTAATTGGGCAAAATCAAAGGGCTGTTGCGAGGTGCTTACATTTCTTCTCTCTAAAAATTCAAAGCTAAGACTAGATCCTATATCAAAGCAAGGACAGAGAATCTTTTAGTACATCCACACAGTCAGGAGCAGCCCAGGACATTCCATAACTCTGGTGTTTGTTCAGTCCAAATGCCAGGGACAGCCAAGAAAGTCACATCAGTGACACACACTGAGTCTCCCTGAGGGCAAAACTGGCCTTGGTCAGCTTCAGCCAACCTGGAAGGTTGGATTTGATGATCTTGGAGGTCTCTTTCAACCTTTAATGATTGCAGGATTCATCAGGTTACAAGGAATCATCCCAGAGCAGCCCTTTTCCAGGGGGATAAGCTAAACCAAGGTTGATCTCACTGCAGTGCTTGGGGTGTGGAAGGTCACTGATGGAATCTGATAACTTCATCTGGTGTGTCCAGATGTCTTCCGTGGTTTTGGAAGGCTGGTATCTCTCAGGTCACTTGGGTTTATGTCTTCTGCTGAGGAAGCTTTGCATGCCTGCTTTGCCCCTCAAAGAAATGGGCTCTAAGAGCAGGAATGTTGGAATTTGGGGGTTCTCCTCATCCAAATCCTGCTGAGGAGTCACTACAGACTGCAGAGCACCAGCTTGGCCTGGCCTGGGAGCCAGGGAATGGCAGGTTCAAGTGAGCACAAGGATTCCCAGCAGGAGCAAAACACTTTTGCTGTTCCATTTCAGCACAGAAAAATCAGCCTGTGACCTGTCCCCGCAGCATCCCAGGCATTGCAGCCAGGCCCTCATCCACATGGCTCCTAGCAGGAGGTCTTGTTCTTTCACAGCTCTGACATAACTATTATGTGCCTCAGAATCCATGCCAAGAGAAGAATTGCTGGGTTTTACCCTCAGCGTCCTCAGGGCAGGGCTTGGTGACCAAATAATTTTTAAGATGTTTTAAGTCTCTTTTCAGGGAGCACCCCCAAACCTGGGGGTTGGTCAGGGTGTAGGATGAGGGGTCTGGGCAGCCAGCTGGGCTTAGGGGAGTACAGATGGATGACAGACATTGCCACTGCTGCAGGATTGTCACCGTGACCAGGCTGAATAAAACACTAAATCCAGCAGGAATCCAGCAAGGCTGGGAGCAGGCAGAGCACCGTGCCTGCCCAGGGCCAGGGGATTCCCACATGGGAAGCAGTGAAAGGGTTTTAGTAAGGTCATGCTTGAAAAGAATCTGTCCTTGTTTTATTTCCAGGCTGCAGCTTTTGAATCAGTCCTGCCTGCTGAGGGAATACAGTGCCCTTGTGTCTGCCTGAACAAAGCCAGGCCAGGGCCATCTGTGCACCCCAGTGACAGCACATCAGGGCTGGGGGCTCAGCTCTGGCTGGGTATTGCCAGCAGCACCTCACAGGGAATTCTGGGCACATTAAGGGAGCAAAAAAATCCCACAGACACGAGGCTTGAGCCCAGAAATGTGTTGCAGTAGCAGTCTTGTTAGAGGGTGAAAATGAGCTGAGGCACAGACTTCTTGTTAAAAACAGCATTAAAAGGGTCCTGGTTTATTCCTCTTCATGGCTTAGTCATCTTAACTCCAACTATTCACTGACTCTGGCTGCAGCAAGTTCTTGCTGTAGGTTTCCGTTGCAGCTTCTGACTGATGGTTATTTCCTGCTGAACTCTGGCTGCAGGGATTGGTGTGCAAATTCTGACTGCAGGCTTTTACCCAGCTAGACTGTGACTGCAGGGATCAGTGTGCAAACTGTGACTGAAGCTTTTACCCAGCTAGACTGTGACTGCAGGGATTGGTGTGCAAATTCTGACTGCAGGCTTTTACCCAGCTAGACTGTGACTGCAGGGATCAGTGTGCAAACTGTGACTGCAGCTTTTACCCAGCTAGACTGTGACTGCAGGGATCAGTTTGCAGACTCTGACTGCAGGCTTTTACCCAGCTAGACTGTGACTGCAGGTTCCAACAATAGGCTCCAATTATTTTCTCCCAGCTGAATTCCCCACTGCCTCCATCCTGCCTTGGTCCCCAGTCCCTGCTGGAGCAGGATTTCTCACTGCCAGCTTTGGGAATGAGAGTTTGCTGTGCACAGGGATATGGGAAAGGGTGGGAAGTAGAAAGGAGGAAAATTCCTGTGGACAAAACACAGTCTGTGTCCCCAGGGGTGCCCTCAGCACTGCAGAGGGGTGAGGGCTGATGCTCTGCACCCATCCTGCATCCCAAACCCACCCCATCCCTCCATTGGCATGGGAAAGGATGGGCTGGGAGTCCTTGGGGTGTCACCACCATGGAGGTGACATGTACCAAAGTGTCCCCACCTGGGATGTCCTCCCTCCTCAAGTTGTGCCTGGGGTTTTCCCAGTGTTGCGTTGGCAAAGGGCTGCATCTTTTCCCCAGGAGGACCCACCAGGTTCTGGGATTACCAGGAGTGGGTGTAGTGGCATCCCTTCCTTTTCCAGAGGTGCAGGGACCCCTCTGCATGTTCCATGCCCAGTGGCAATAACAATCCCCTGTGCAGATGCCCCAGAGATCCAGGTTGTGTGGAGGATCATCTTTGCACATCCCAGCTGCTCTCTAGGCTGTGGCAAGGACAGCAGGAACATCCAGCTCCAAGGCACACTTCCCTCGTGGAGCTGCTCTCCCAGGGACTATTCCACCTCAGGATTTACATTTCATCTTCCTCCTGCACACCCCAGATTCTCTGGTATAGCTGCACTGAAGGAGGAGACCCAAGTCTCCTGTTGAGTGCAGTGGGATCCATTCCTAAAAATTCCTTTTTCTCCTACAGTTTGCACCCAGGAGTTCTGCTCACAAACCTGGCTCTGTCTGTGTCCTCCTGATGACAAGCACAGGCTCATCCCTCTGTTGCTTGATTTGCATCTTCCTGGCAGGCTGGGAGCACATCTTCATGTGGGAAACCAGGAAAGCCTGAGCTGGAGCCATGTCAAGTTGGAAGAGGGATAATTCAGAGCCATGGCCTGTTCCTGTCACCTGCTTTGGCTCAGAGATATTTGCAGCTGAGGTCACAGAATCACAGAACCAAGGAATGGTTTGGGTTGGGTGTTCAGGACCATCTCATTCCATCCCACTTCCACCTAGTCCAGGTTGCTCCAAACCCCATCCAACCTGGCCTTGAGCTGGAGAGGGACTGGGGACAAGGGATGGAGGGACAGGGAATGGCTTCCAACTGCCAGAGGGCAGGAATAGATGAAATATTGGGAAGGAATTCCTGGCTGTGAGGGTGCCCAGAGAATCTGTGGCTGCCTCTGGATCCCTGGAAGTGTCCAAGGCCAGGCCCCTGCAGGATCCCAGGACAGAAGGACCAGCCCCTGCAGGTTCCTAGGACACAAGGACCAGCCTCTCCAGGATCCCAGGACATGACACTGTCTGACCCCTCACATCTCAAGGGGCAGGTTCAGCCCAGGCTGCAGCTCCTGGTTTCTTTCCAGAGGAAGCCTTGAATCCAAAAATCAGGCACTCGTGACTGGAGAAGCCAAAAGCCAATTAGCAGCAGTTAAGCTTCATCAGCTTCCTGACTGAATGCAAGTTTTAATTAAACATCCCATTTTTTAATTAGTCAGGCATCACGTACTAGAGGGCTGGCCTCGAGATTCAAAGGCTGCAGGTCCTGTGCTTTAATTAAGAGAAAGACTTGCATGAGTTCAACTCCAGCATCTGTGACAGCTCCTCATCCTTTGGAGGGCAGAACAGCTGGGAACAGCTCCTTTCCCTGCCGTGGCATTCCTCTCCTCTTTTACTTCCATATGGATGCTCCAGTGGAAGAACTGGCTGGGAGGTGACTTGGTTGGAAGGAGAGAGGAGACAGGGGCTGGTGGCAATGCTTGGGGTGCCAGAGCAGGTGCCAGGAGCTCTTTTGGGGTGAGTTTTGTTGAGTTTGATGTTGGTTAACGGCAGCTGAACGTGAGCCCAGGTGGGCAAAGAGGCCAAAGGCACCTGCCTTGTACCAGCCATGGTGAGGCCACAGGAGCAGGGCAGAGATTGTGCCCTGTGCTGGCTCTGCTGAGACACCTCCAGCCCTGGGAACAGTTTTGGGCTCCTCATGGAAAGGACATGGAGGGGCTGGAGTGTGTCTAGAGAAGGGAACAGAGCCTGGGGAAGGGTCTGGAGCACCAGGAGAGGCTGAGGGAGCTGGAAAGGGGCTGAGCCTGGAGAAAAGGAGGCTCAGGGGGACCTTGTGGCTCTGCACAACTCCCTGACAGGAGGGGACAGCCAGGGGGGGCTCCGGGGAACAGGGACAGGAGGAGAGGGAACGGCCTCAGGCTGGGCCAGGGGAGGGTTAGATTGGATATCAGGGAAAATTTCTTCCTGAAAGAGTTGTCCAGCCCTGGCACAGCTGGAGTCCCCATCCCTGGGGGGAGTTAAAAGCTCTGTGGATGTGGCACTTGGGGACAGGGCTCAGTGGTGGCCTTGCTGGGGAACAGTTGAACTCCATCTCAGATGGCTTTTCCAACTTGAACAATTCTGTGATTTTATGATCCTGCCTGGTGCCAGAGCCTGCAGACAAGCTGGGGTTAGAAATGGGACCAACTTCTTCACCCCTGCTGGTGTCCAGCACCAGTGAACTTGAGGCTTTTCCTGCTGTTCCAGATGGAGCTGTCACACCCATCCAGCACCTAGTGCCCCCAAAAATAACAAGCCCAGCTCCCTCCTCACCTCAAATTCAATGTGGATGGCAGCTGGGCTGTACAGGAGGAAAACCAGAGCAGTTCCAACGATGCAGAGTTAAAATGATGCTTTTCTCTGTTTCTTGGAGCCTGCTCAGCTCTCCTGAGCTCTTCTGCACCGGCTGCTCTCATCCCTGTGCTGGGCCAAGGGAGAATCAGAGAGTGACAGAAATCCCTTTGTCAGCCGTGCCTGGGAAGGAGGAGGGTTATGGAACTGTTAACGAGCACAAAGAGAGGACAGATTCTCTCCTAAGTGCTCTGGGGATGGAGAGATTTAAATGCTCAGCTCCCATTAATGCTAATGCGACTCACAGAGGTCTCTTCTTGCTGCCTCAGAACAAGAGCACCGAGAAAAAAGAGAGCAGCTTTCCGCAAAGAATAAATTCCCTTGATTTAAAGGCACCGGTAAATGGGATTTTTCTTCATTTCACACTCATTAATTTCCCTGCCTGTGCTAGTCGAGGGCTCAGCTCCACTCCAGCACACGGGAGCTGCCAGAGCCACTGGGTGATCCCATGGATGGTGTCCCCACAGCAGAATTCCCGACCCCAAAAAAGCCACAAGGATTTTTGTTGTCGCATGGAGATGCAGAGTTTGCAGCATTCCAGGTTGTTCCTGCAGAGAGGGGAAATCCTTCCAGTGTGTGTCAGGAATATTCACAGCTCTTGGGGAGGACTCCAGGGCCTAAAGGGGCTCTGAGAGAGATGGAGAGGGATTTGGGACAAGGGATGGAGGGACAGGACACAGGGAATGGTTTCCATTCTGGAAGAGTCTCAGCATGAGGGGTGTGATGCTTCTGGCTTCTTTTTTCTCTGCTGAGGTCAGGATTAATACACAGGAAACATAAATTTCGTGTTTGAACTTGGATATTTATTATTTATCTATTTACAGACTCATGAGCCATGAGCTCTAACTAGCCAGGTAGGGAAATGAGGCAAAATGGAGTCTAACTCTTTCCAAGGTTATTTAAGTGCTAATTACCCAATAAAGGGGTGACATCTGTATTATTTATGCTTTTGACCCAATAATGACCACCCAAGGCCTGCAATGAGGACCTTTTTCACCCAGTTACAGAAAACCACCCAAACCCACGAAGAAGAAGAACATAGACAACACCCCAAATCCTCCATATTGCTTCACATATATTACTAACACTAAAAACCCCAAATTCTCAGTTTCCAGAATTCCAACAGAGTGGGGACCCATCCTGGGGCTGGGAATGAAGCTCCTGCTGGTGAAAAGCCAAACCTTGGAGCTCCTGTGTGCAGTGAGCAACCTGTGCCCACCCACATGAAGGAACTGGCCTTGAAATGATGGGAAAATTGCATTTCCCAGACCAGATAATGCCCCTCACTGGAAGCATCAGGAATATCTGGAGCAGAGGGAAGGGCTGAAAACATCAGGAATATCTGGAGCTGAGAAAGGGGTGCAGTGAGACCACAGGCAGAGATGCTCTGAGCTGTTGGACCATCTTTTTGTGGGGGCTCTGAGCTTGTTGCTGCACCTTGGGAGTCTGGGGTGAAGGAACTTCCATGGACAACACACACACAGAGTTCTTAGGAAATTTTAAGGCCACATCTAAAAAGCTTTCCCATCAGGAACGCCTCAAAGAATTACGTTGGTCTAAAGATACCCTTTATGAAATGCATGTTAATGGGGAGGAAAAAACAACAAAAATCTTCTGAAGACTTTAAAGGAAAAAAAAAATAAAACACCAAACCCGACGTGCTGCGATTTTAATGAGGAGCTTGTAAACACAACCAACCCCTGCTGATTTTTTCCATTAATTGCTTGTGTTATCAGGGACCAGGGCCCTGCAGCAGCACAGCTCTCAGCAAAACACCTTGCTGGGCTTGGGGCATCTTCCCAAATCCAGGAGGGCTGAGGAGGGTGATGGAAGAGGCAGGGCTGGGTTGTCCCTGCAGGGCTCTGACCTTGGCTGGAGGAGGGAGGAGGGATGGGGGGACCTGCTGAGCTGACTTTGCAATCCCATTTTTATTAGAGATGCATTCCCTGATTAGCTCCACATCCTAACGACTGGGGCACTGATAAATTACAAAGGAAATGCAGGAACCACTTGGGTGAGATTAACATCTCCTGGGGAAAGCAGCAGCAGCCAGGTCATTTTCTGGGCCATTATTTTCTGGGCTATTAAAGGGTTGCCAGGGCTCTCCTCGGTAGCAGTGCTGGGTTTTGTTCTTGATTTTCAGCCCAGCACCACCTCAGCAGAGCCCTGCTCCGCCTCTCCCATCTCACTTCCCATCTCCTGCACTGGGAAACCCAGTGCCCACATCTTGATCCCTGGCAGGATGGACACAGCAGATTTTGGGAGATTTGGGGGACATCAGCCACCTTCCCAAGGTTCCTTCTGTGTCTGCCTCAAAGAAAGATCACCCCCCCCCC
>VWZU01019685.1:159588-171694 GCA_013397095.1 Sterrhoptilus dennistouni
GCTTAAATTCTGAGTTTTCCACCCTGTGATATGACACACTTCTATTCAAACTCCATACTCACAATCCCAGTGCTATCACTCAATTTTGGAAGCCTGTTTCACAGCCTCAGGTCAAATGTAATGTTTTCTTGAAGGCCAGTGCCTGTGAGCACAGAAAGCCCAAAATTCTCAGTGCCCAGGGTTCCAACAGGGAGTGGAACAAGATTAGTTTGTGCTGGAAAGGACTTTCAAAACTTTCTGGGATTCTGCATTGTTGTTCACCAGGTTTTGAAAGATCTGGAGGTTCAGTGTGGGTGAGTCTTGGCCAGTTCTGCCTCTCCCTGTTCCCTGGAGTCCCTGTGACCCTGCTGTCCTTGTCCCCTGCAGGTGGTGAGGGACCAGATCTCGCACTGCACGGTGAAGCTGCGCCAGACCACGGGGCTGATGGAATATTGCCTGGAGGTCATCAAGGAGAACGACCCCAGTGGCTTCCTGCAGGTGAGCCCAGGGCAATGCAGCAGAGCTGGGGGCTCCTCCAGGGAGGATGGCCCCAGAAAATCAAGGATCTGCCTCTGATCAGGGCAGGAACAGGGTCAGGGCAGGGATGTTTCTGGAGCAGAGGAGTGGATGGTGTATGTCCACTGAGAGACCAACAGAACAACCCTTGGAAGATGAATCCCACCACTTATTCCTGGGCTTCCTTTGGCACTAAACCTTCCCATTAAATAGCATCCAGCACTCCAGGGTTCCCTGTTCCAGCTAAGCCTGCAGTGAGGAGTGATGGAAAACCATGTATGACATCCCAGCCTTCAGCAGCCAGCCTGGGAGGCCTGCAGTGATGCTTTGGGAAGGCTGAACTGGAACAGAGACTGGACAGAGCTAGAGAATAAAGTAGATATTTACTGAGAGGCCTTTAGGGTACGCCTTGGGTAGGACAAGAGCCTGGCCAGGGCTACACTCAAGGTGGACCCAAAATGGTCACAAAAATGGACACAAAATGGTCACTGGTCATGAGGTCTTACAATTTTATAAGTTTTGGTCCATTTGCATATTGGGGTTTAATTGTCCAATTCCAGCTTCAGGTTGTGAGGTCTCATTCTTCTTGTTCCTCCCTTAAGCCCAGCCTTGTTTGTGCTGTTGGGCCTGAAAGTTGTTCTTGGTGTGCAGCAGGACAAGGATTTGTTTTGTGTCCCTGCTGTGTGCAGAGCTAAGTGACACTGACTGTGAGCTCAGAGCTGCCCCCCTGGGCACCACAGAATCAAAAAAGCATGAAAGTTACACCTTCAGGCACCAGAGTGAGGGGGAGAGCAGGGTGGGGAGGAGGCTTGGGACACTCCCCACAGCAGCTGAGGCTGCTCCACCCCTGCAGATCTCGGATGCTCTCATCAGGAGGGTGCACCTCACCGAGGATCAGTGGGGCAAGGGGACACTCACCCCCCGCATGACCACGGACTTCGACCTGAACCTGGACAATGCCCCCCTGCTGCAGTCCATCCACCAGCTCGACTTCGTCCAGATGAAAGGTAAGGATCTTTCCAGTGCCTTTCCAGAGCTCAGCTCTGCTCCTGCTGGGAGTTTCCGTGCAGCTCATCCCCAGGGAAAGGGCAGAAAAGAAGAGTTTCTCATCTCCCAGCGAGACTGGGCATCCCAGATCCAGAGTTGTGCCCATTTCTGTGTGTTTTGCATCCCGAGGATGACCATCTGCCTCCCTGTCGTGGATACCTGGGCATCTGTGTGCCAGAGCAGGGTGCCAGGAGCTTGGTTTTGCCTGGAAAAGCACTCCTACTGCATTAAAAAGTTATTAGTGCATTAAAAAGTGCTCTGACAAAGTTATTAGTGCATTGAAAAGAGGTTGAGACCTCTTTTCTGAGAGCAGCACAAGGCTTTTCCCAAACCTCTCCTCACACTCCCACGCTCAGTGCTGAGCAGCATCTGTCACAGACCAGATGTCCCTCCAAACAGAGAGCCAGGTCACTTAGCTTGGTCTCTGCCCTCCCTCTCCCTACCTCAGTGTTTGTTTAGATCATCATTTTGGCTTTAATTTCCTCCCTGTTCCCCATTCCCTCTGTGCCCCTTCTCCTGTCCCTTCAAGGGCTGCTTGGAGCAGTCCATGAGAAATTTGGGAAGCCCAGGGAATCTGACAGAGGTGCAAAGGGGCTGTGACCCAGGGAGGCTCAGGAGGACACTGAACGTGGGCTGTACCTTCAGCTGCCTGGAGGAAGAGCCACCAGCCCCAGGTCTGGCACTGCTCTTCATTCCCATCACAGAATTCCTGGAACTCCCTGGAATTCCTGGCCCAGGAGCTGTCTGCACACACCAGGGTGTCTGAGTGGCCAGGGACAGGAGGGATGTTGGCCACATTCTTCCTCTGTGTCTTGGTTTGGAAAGACAGGTGTCTGCCAGGGAAAGCTGGAGCTTCCCTTGGAATGGAGAATGTAAAACCCCTCCCTCCAAATTATCATAATTTTGAAATTAAGGGGCTTCCAGGCAAAGATATGGGAATAGGAATAACAGTTCTTTACTAGAAATATTAAAAAGAAAAATGTGGTAGTACAAAAAAATGCAAATAAACAAAATAAAGCAAACCCTGACAGAGTGAGAGCACAACCTGACCCCCTGTTGTTGCTCAGGGTGTTGGTGTCAGCCCAGCCCAGCCCTCCTGCAGTGCCAGATGTGGTTCTGCTGGAGCAGAGATGATCCTGTAGAAGGGCCCAGTGGGGCTGAGCTGGGTCTGGTCTCCCTCTGGGAATCCAGTGCAAACAGGCTGTGCTGCTGTTCTCAATGCCGGCTTTGATCCAGGTGGGAATGCTGGGCTCCTCCCCCTGGGTGGAGCATCTCCCCATGGGATGATGGAATTGTCTCAGCCCTGCAGTGAGCCTGGATGGGCCATGGACAGCAGAGATCCCCTGGGGGGAGGATGGGCCTGGCAGGGATAAAGAACACGGCCCCAGCTGGTTTAACAGCTGCCCATTGACAGAAGACACTCATCCCCTCCCCTCCTGCAGTTATGAGGATGTGTCATAGAAGAGATGAAGAAAAACACCAGTTTCAACAGATGATAACAAAATACACACTTTTGGTGACATCTTGCATTGCAGCCCAAGACTCTCTCTCCCCACAAGGAGCATCCTCAGCTGATGGCCCCACTGGTGCTGGCAGCAGAGAGGAGCTGCCCATGCTTCCTCTCCCTTAGCTGGGCTGTTAATTTGAAATGTCAGGAATATTTTTGGGTAGCAGACCCAGGGAGGGCTGGATGGCTGGTTCGCGTTCCTCTCTTCCTGCCCTCCCTTCTGCAATTTAACCCAGAGAGTTATTTTTAATTAATAAGAGCAAATCTGCTGCTGGTTCAGCCGCCCACCCTCCTCTTATGAAACCCCTTCTCCTCCTCCTCCCAGCTTAGCCTCGCTGTGGAAATCAGCTGTTGGTTTTGTAGACTTGCAGGAGGTTGGGTTTGGATCCCAAACCTGTGTCACAGCACCAGGGGAGGGAGGGCAACACCTGAGGCCTCTGTAAAGAGCAGTGAGCAATAGGTACAAGGCATCCCACCCCCACTGCCAGCCCAGAGTATCCAGCCCAGGAGGTGGAGGAGTCACAGGGGGTGAATGCTGAGCCTCTGCCAGCAAGTCCAGCTTTTTCCCAGGCATCCATGGCTCCTTCCCATCTTGTCTGGGTTCTCCATGCTTGTTTCCACTGGCTCTTTGGGCAGTGAGGATGAGGAGGGTGGACGAGCAGCTCTGTTGTGAGATGTGTCAGGGGACATCTCCCTGTCAGGTTGTGACTCTTCCCGTGCTTTTCACAGCAGGAATGGGCTGTGGGACACATGTGGAGATGCCCAAACAGCAGAAAAACCCCTGGCAGTCCTTTCTGTCCCCTGTGCAGCTGATGGGAGCCAAAGGGGGTGCTCAGCCCCCCCAGTTTTGTTGCAGTGAGTTTATTGAATGGAAAAGCAGGGCTGTAGAGAAGTCCAGACCCAGAGTTCTGCAGAACCTGTGGGAGAATGACCCAACTTTGGGACTGGCTGCATGAAAGGTCCAGGCAGCTCAAAACAGATGCCATAATTCTCCAAAATTAATTAAAAAATGGGAATAAAGCAGAAAAGCTTGACCAGACTGGTGGCAGGGTAGGAATTTGATGGAGCTTGGTGGGAGCACAATCCTTTCTTGCTTCCTCCCCTGCCCCTTGAGCTGCCTTCCCAGCGAGGCAATAAACGCCCCCTGCGTCCCCCAGGGTGGCACTAATTGCACTAATTGGTGATTAGTCTCCTCCCCAGTGCCGGCCCCGCCCATCCTGCAGCTGGAGGAGTGCTGCACCCACAACAACAGTGCCACCCTGTCCTGGAAGCAGCCCCCTCTGTCCACGGTGCAGGTGGAAGGATACATCCTGGAGCTGGATGACGGCAACGGCGGCCAGTTCAGGGTAGGTGCTCGGGGATGTTCTGCCTCCAGTGATTCCAGGTGACCACAGGATTTGTCCTCAGACTTGTTTTTGTAAATTTTCCCTGCTGGGATGCTCAGGGAAATGGACGGTGCAGGCAAGCTGTGGGGTTTTGGGGTACAAATTCCCTTTCCAGTGGCCAAGTTGGCTTGGAAACTCAAAGAACAAGTTTGAAGCTCTTGTTACCAGAGAAGCTGTGGCCGCCCCTGGATCCCTGGAAGTGTCCAAGGCCAGGTTGGACAGGGCTTGGAGCAGCCTTGGACAGTGGAAAGTGTCCCTTCCCCTTTTGCCCACGGCAGGGGGTTGGAGTAAGATGATCTTTAGGGTCCCTTCCAACCCAAACCGTTCCATGATTCCATGAAGCTCCATATTTTTGGGTTGCTGAATATTTCATGCAAGGTATACTAATTGCCATGAAAGCCTCACGGTTTGCCAGCTGCCAGCAAGCAGAGGTGTTTAAGGCCTGAGGGCTTTTAAATTGCTGTAATTACACGATTAAAATATGATTTTTCTCTGATCCGACACACCGATAATTATCCTGGCGTGTTCACATCCACTGAGAGCCCACTGCACTCTGAATTTATGCACAAGGAGCTCAGGCAGGCAGGAGCCAGAACAGAGCTGAGGGAAAGGAGAGGTGATGTGGGTGGGACCTGGAGAGAAGGGAGCAGGAGGCTGAGTGTGGGGAGAAAAAGGTCAGTGCTTGCTGCTGATAATATTCCTTCCCAATATCCCATCCATCCCTGCCCTCTGGCAGTGGGAAGCCATTCCCTGTGTCCTGTCCCTCCCTCAATTGGGGATTGTCCCCAATCCCTCTCCAGCTCTCCTGGAGCTCCTTTAGGCCCTGGCAGGAGCTCTGAGTTCTCCCTGGAGCCTTCTCTCCTCCAGGTGAACATCCCTAGCTCTCCCAGCCTGGCTCCAGAGCAGAGGGGCTCCAGCCCTTGGAGCATCTCCATGGCCTCTCTGAACTCACTCCAGCAGCTCCACATCCTCCTGGTGTTGGAGCCCCAGAGCTGGGGGCAGAACTCCAGGTGGGATCTCAGAGCAGAAGAGCAGAACCCCCTTCACTTCCTGCACCCCAAAGACCAAATCCCTTTTTGCTCAGCCTCAGCCCTATCCAACACTGCCCCAGGGAGCAGAGCAGGGTGGGATCCTGTGCATTCCAAGCCCCTGGGGCTGTTTCCCAGCGCTGGCACTGGGTTTTTCCAGCTCTGGGGGTGGCTCTGACAGGAGGTGTTGCCTTGCAGGAGGTGTATGTGGGCAAGGAGACCATGTGCACAGTGGATGGGCTGCACTTCAACAGCACCTACAGCGCCCGGGTCAAGGCCTTCAACAAGTCAGGAGTCAGCCCCTACAGCAAGACCCTGGTCCTCCAGACTTCTGAGGGTAAGGAATTGCAGCAGCTCCAGCCCAGAGTGCTCAGACACAGCTCAGGACACCCTGAGCAACCCCTGCAGGAACACCAGCGCTGACCAGAGGGGGAAAGATGTGTCAGGAACCTCCAGCAGTGCCAGGATTTCCCTCTCTCTCCCCTCCTTTTCCTTTGCAGAGGATGTTTTTTGGGGAGGCACGGGGAGAGGTGTTGAAATTTGGGGTGATGTGACATAAAAAGGGAAGCTCGGATGTTTTCACTGGTCCCATTTAAAGCAAAAAAAAAACTGCCAGCATTGCTCCTTAGGGACTGCACAATGCCAGAACCAGAGGGCTGAGCCCTGGCAGGGCAGGGCAGGGAGCAGAGGGACCATGGAGCAGTGTGGGTGTCCCTCCAGAGCCAGGGATGTGCAGGAGCCCCACAGCATCATCTGCATCACCCCCACACCCCCAGGCACTCAGAATATTAAACCTCCCTTGCAGGCTGCAGGGGGATCTCCCTGCCTGGCCTTAAGTACATTTGTCACACCAGGCTCTTAATCCATTGTGGAAAATTGGTTTATTCCTGACATGCAGGTGGAGAGTGGCAGGGCTGGCTCCGAGGGTGGGAGTTGGGAGCTGCAGCTGTGGAGGAAGGGATCAGCCCCCACAGGCACAAAACCCTTCTTGGGGAGCTTTCCACGCTTGCTGGAATCCCTTTTCCTTGCTCCCAGATGAGAATTTCTCTTTTCCAAGCCGTGTGAGGGTTTTTTTCACAGCAGCATCCAGCTGGCTGGCAGCTGGGATCAGAAGGGAACACACACAGCTCGTGGGGCTGCTGGTGGGGTGGAAGGAAGGTGAAAGCTTTCCTGCCACATAGCAGCCCTGGGGGCTTGGATCAAGGAGAAAAAATGGGATTTTTGCTGAAAAAAAAAGTACAAAAGCAGAGCAGGGCTATGCAGAATGTTTGTCTTGCTGCCTGCAGGAGATCAGCATTCCAGTTTGGAAAGGGTAGCTTTGGAAGCCTGGGCAGGTCAGCAAGGAATGGGATTCATTCAGAAGTAGAGCAGACAGCAAAAGTGTTACAGACTTCTCACAGGAGGGACAGGGAGGTCACAGCACAGCAACAGAGGCCTTTGGCACATCTGTCAGAGACACATCAGTGCCTCTTTGCAAACTGAGCACCAGCAGCAAAGAAGCTGCAGAAGTTTCTCTGGAGATCCAGGGGTGAGACAAGCTGGATCCAGCCCCATGCCAGGTTGGCCAGAACTGCTCCCAAAGCCTGAAGGTCAACAGAGCTTTGACTTCTCATCTCATTTGTGCCTCACACGACACATTTGAGACACAATTTCCTCATCAAAACCAATTGGGCTTTAAGTTGTCCCAGCCAGGAGTTCGCAGGGTCCCCACTATGACCTTCCCAGCTTTGACTTCCTCTCAGAGGTGTTCTCACCTTGAGCCAAGCTCAAGCCCAGCTCCAAAATACGAAGGAATCTGGGAGAAAAGAGCTGCTTGTGGTCCCAGCAGGGCCGTGCTTGGGGCTGGTGCTTGGCCTGTGCCACCAAGGAGAAGTCCACACTCCGTGGCCCTATTCACTGAGCTTTTTCACTTGAATGAGCTTTTGCATTTGTTATTCCAGCACGAAAGAAAGAGGGAGAAAAAGTCAAACGGGCCTGGAGCATTTTGTGCTCTTAGAGGCTGCCTGAGCTCTTTTGGATTCAAAGAGGAATAAATCACATCTGTGTGTGCAGCTTCCGGATATCCGAGTGACTTGTTGAATGGAGCTGCCTAGCACATCACAGCCCTTGGTTAGGCTTTTATTCCTGCCTTTTACAGCAGCATCAGGCCTTTTTAAGAGCTATTTTGTCTGAAGTAGGCTTAGCTTTTTCCCTTCAGCCAAGCTCTGCAGCTTCCTGAAAAGTGGTTGTGTGGGAAGAGAGGACAAAAGAAAGAGACCAGGCTGGATGTGAAAAGAACAGCTCTCTGAACGTGGCTGTCCTGAAATAAGTGGTTGTGAGGAATTCTGGTATTTAAGAGCTGGTTTGTAGTTCTGGCCCATGAGATCTTCATCTGCAGCCTGTGGAAGGGAACTGAAGCCTTTCTTCTGCTTTCTGTGAGCAGAGTGGTGGAGAGCAAAAGGTCTTGCAGGGCCTCAGCATCTGAAGAGAATAAGGATGAGAAGAAGGGGATGTGCCTGGGGCTCTGTGGTCCTGCCCAGCCAAACAGGCACAGGGAACCAGGCAGCACTGGTGGAAAATCCCATGGGAAGGCAGCACACACAGGAGTCTACAGCAGGAACAGCTCGTGGTGAGAGGCACCTTCTGCTCATCCCAAAGGAAACTATGGCAGGTCACTCTCCAAAGCTGGTTCTTGGTGCCACCAGCAGGACAAGGTGGTTCCTGGCTGGGAGAAGGTCTGTGCTCCAGGGCCCTTCCCAGGGGTGAAGATCCCTGTCACCAGCACAGCCAAGGGGCAGCAAGGGTTGAAGGTGACATCTTTCCCTTGAACTGTGTCCCCTGGTGAGCTCATTTTGGGCTGTTCCACACAATCCCTGGGAGTGTCTCTTGCTCTGTCACAGCTTAGCCAAAGGCTCCAAGGCTCTGCCTTAACCTCTCTTAACCTTTCTCCAGCACCTGAATGAAGCTCAGCTGTGGGTGGGAAGTGAGTCTGGAAGAAAGTTTCCAAGGTGTCCCAGGGCACAGACATGTCCCAAATCTTGGCTGGTGGCAGCCCTGCTTGGCTGTCCTGAGCCCTGGGAGACCTGGGGTCTCTCCCAGCCTCCTCCTTCTCCTCCTCCCTGAGCTGGGCAGCCCCTGCTCTCCTGGTTTTCCCTCATCCAGCAGATTTCCTGGCATCTGGCCAGTCTCCTGCTGACCTCTTTCCATGTTCTGTCCAGCAAGCTGGATGTCAGGATGAAGGACCACCTCACTCCAGGTGGAGATGGAGAAATGGAGTTCAGCAGTGCCTTCCAGGCCTCTCCCCAGGCACAGAGCTTCCACCTCCCTTCCCCAGCCAAGCCAAGCACCAGAACGTTTTCTTTCAAACCCAGCTCCTCACATGGAGCCCACCTTTAAATTCCTGCCCATCCATGGAGTGACCCTGAGCAGCAACCAGGGCTTTTTAACCAGTGGCTTTTGGAAAGGGTGAAGGACCCAAGGGGGAAGAGCCTGCAAGGAGCTACAGGGACATGAGGGGCTAATTAGGGAGAGTCATGAGCACAGCTACTTGTGGTAGTAGTTCCTCTCACTCTTGGTAGGGTTGGAAGCTGTTCCTCCCTAACTTTGAGCTCTGTTTATTGACTGTTGTGCAATAATTTATCTCCTCTGACCCCACTGACGCCCTTTGCTTCCACAGCAGCAGCGAGTTGCAGAAGTTACAACCCACCATGCAAAGAAATGTTCCCTTTTTATCTGCTTTGACACAATTCCCAGCTCAATCCATACTCACAGCAGAGCTGGGAAGGTTGGGAGATACGGTGTGAGTGTGTGGATGGTGGATTCTATGTTTTCATGGGAAAAATAATCCTGGAAAAGGTTAGGGAAGAAATTGCAGGAGGTGGCTGTGGTAGCAGGGAACAGAAACCAATGACCCAAGAGGTTTCCTCTGCTCTGACATTTTTTCTGTGAATCCTACAAGTTAAATTCTTGCTGTAAGGCTCAGATGTGTTTTGACAGGTACAAAGGGATACCAAGAACACAACCTCCTGAACAACCCTTGAGTAAGGTGGGTGCTTGGTGGTTCTTAGGGTGATAGAGCTTAGCACAGCCCTGCAAAATGTCACCAGCTGGGTTTTCCACACCTGGTTATTGTGCACAAAAAGGTTTGGGATGTGTTAAAGCACGATGGGATGCGTGCATGGTAACCTGTGAATTTTTTTAGGCGAAGAGATGCAGGATCCCCCCCCGCCCCTTTACAGACAAAGCAGTTGAATTTGTCACACTGACACACTTGGGAAGATGAACGTGTTTTCCTTGCTGTCAGGCTGCCCTGAAGGGTCTCTCTGGGCTGCCCAGCCCCAGACATTCCTGCCCTGCCAGGGGAGCAGGGTCCGTGCTCCGCTCCGGGATCCGGCTGGGGAGCGGCACCGCCCGGCACAGACCCCATTTCTGATCTGTAGTTTGCATTGATCTTACGTTTAGACACGCAGGCAGAAGAACAGACCCTCCCTTTTCCAGTGCCTTTGGAAAGATCGCAGCTTCGTAGAATGAGTCCTTTCTCCTCCACCCTTAATCTACAACCCAGCTTCTCGGGGAGATCCTACTTTGAGCTAAGATCTTCGCCCCACCAGCTGAGCTTGCATTCTTCCTTACAGTCCCTGAATTCAGCCGGTGAGCTGAGCACCTCTGGCATTTGCCTCGTGGTCTGTGCTTCTGGGCATCTCCAAACTCTCTGTTTGTTCTGTTCCGTTGTGTTTTGTTTTTTTTTTTCCCATGACATGCGGATGGCAGTGGGAATTCTTTCTGTTTGTCAGTTGGTCCAGGGGGGTTAGTGTGGCGTGGTTCTGGGGTGTTTGAGCTGTGCCAGTTTGAGGCATGAGGTGATGGATGGAGCAGCACAGTAATTCCTTACCTGGGTGCTGCTCTTGGCAAGGCTGAACCCTTTGGTGATCACGAATCCCTGAATGGTTTGGGTTAGAAGGGACCTTAAAGCTCATCCACTTCCAACCTCCTGGTATGAGTGGGGACACTTTCCTCTAGAAGATTCCTTATTTCTAGTTTGTGTTGAGCTCATTTCAAGGGATAATCAGAAAAGACATTCCCTGGGTGAAACCTATGGGAATATCCCCATGCTTTCCTTTCCTGATACCACCAGGAAACGCAGCCTCTGCTGGGAGATTTTGGTCTGTGAAATTAGTTTGGTTGATTAAATCTAGACCAATCTAGTTTTAAATCTAGAAACCAAATCTAGTTTTGTTTCTGGATGCAGGCAAGGTCTGGCTTGTTGCCCAGAGAGACTATGAACTCCCCATACCTGGAAGTGTCCCAGGGCAGGTTGGACAGGGCTTGGAGCAGCCAGGGATAGTGGAAAGTGTCCCTGAGGTGATTTGTGCCCCCTCCAACCCAAACCAGTTTGGGATTCTGATTCCAGCTCACAGCCCGACTTAGGGCCTGGAGACACGGGCTCTCTTCTGCTCAGCTTTGAGCACTGGGCTCAGCTTTTCCAATCCCAGATGTGATCATCCCAAAGCCATGTTTCCTGCAGAGCAGAGGACACCACTCCTGTGATGCCTTACTGGCCTGGCTTGAGCCCCACACTCCGTTCGGATCCGTGCTCCTGGAATCGCGGGCTGTGGTGGGATATAGACAGGTCAGGCAGAGTCAGGGATGGATTTGGGCAGCCAGCCAGGAGCCACGGGCACAGGGATCTCTCAGAGCTGTTTTCTAACCAGTCTTTGCACATCTTCTGTTGCTAAAGATATCCTGGGCCCTGATTCTTCCACCGCTCTGGATTTGCACCGCTCCAAAGGCGTTAATTCCCGGCTTTCTCCGGTGTAAGCCCTGGAAGAATGGGGGCCCCCGATTGTTTGACTTCCATCCCATAACACGGAATGAGGAATGCTTGCAGCATGACCCTTGCCAGAATAACCGGTGTGGGGGGAACCCTGCAAACTTTTCTTTTATTTGTGCTTTTTATGTTTGATTTCTCATCGTGCTGCTGTGAGCTGATGGCTTCCAACGCTGTTTTGTTACGGACGTTCCTTCCTTTTGTGTCCGGCGTTCCGGGACCTTTCCGTGCTGGCCGTGAGCGATTCCCATGTGTGCACCCTGGACCTTCTGCAGCCCCACTCTGGGGTCGGGGGGGGGACAGGGAAAAATGGGCTCCTGAACACCAAAACAGGGTCTGTGTGTCCCTCACGAGAGCTTGGAGCACAGCCGTGCACAGCAGAGGCCTGGAAAAGCGGTGTTGGAGTCGGGACACGGGGCAGGATTCATTAAAACAGCCTCAGGAGGAGCCTCTTGGCACAGCACGGAGCACAACCACAGCCAGGGGCTTTCCCACCAATGGCCAGGGCAGGAGGGGGAAAACCAGGCTCAGAGCTGGACAGGGGTGGCCCTGAAATCAGCACCCTGCATGAGTGCTGTCCCATGCAGTGCCAACACTGGGCTTTGTGTTGGTGTCTCCTGCTGGCGAGGACAAGCCCTTAGGTCAGGAAAATCTCCTGAATAAAGACAAGCTCCTGATTAGAACAAGCCCCTAGGTCAGGACAAGGCTCTGGACCAGGACGAGTTCTTGGATCAGGATAAGCTTCTAGGTCAGGAAAAACTCCTGGATTAGGACAAGCTCCTGGATTAGGACAAGCTCCTAGGTCAGAAAAAGCTCCTGGAGCAGGACAAGCTCCTGG
>VWZU01019694.1:0-11886 GCA_013397095.1 Sterrhoptilus dennistouni
AAAAAAAAAAAAAAGTTCAATGCTTTCCAGACTTCCACAGGGAAAGTGAATCAATTTTTTGGGAAGAACACAAATGGCCCTTGTGTTACAAAGAAAACCTCTACACACATCAAGTTCAATTTTACATGAAAAAGACATGTTCTATTAAAAAAAACAGGCAAAATATTCTTGGCTTTTTATGCAATATTCAGTCCTAAGAACAACACTGTGAAGTAGGAATCACTCAGATCAGCAGAGGAAACCAAATGATATTTTGCACAGGTTTTACACTGGAATCTGACTTGGATATTGGAGCAACTAAACAGATACATACTCTGGGACTTCAGGCATTCAAACACTAGTAGTCAACTCAAAATTTAAAGTGGAAAACTTCGGGAACTCTGACAACATGGCAGGTGATAATATCTTATATCAATGTTGCAAAAGCTCTGTTCTTGAATAACACACTCTTTAACAGGTCCTGTATCACTTGAATTCATAGGGATTTAAAAGGAATAAGATCAAATGAGTCTGGAGAAGACAGCAACTGCATTCCTAGGGAGAGTGGTTTGATTGAGTTAGTCATGGAACACAACCAATTTTCCTAAGTGAAGCACATACATGTTTTTAGCAGACTGGAAGAGTGGAACTGAACTGCATGGATATTGGAAGACTGATAAATAGGATGCCAATTGACTTCATCAGTGAAAGGACATAAAACATCACAATAGAAAAGACTGTTGCAAAGTTTAACTTTTAGGAGAGTAGGACACTGGGAAAGTCTATCTCGAGTAAACTGGAGATTTTATTCATTTGTGCTTTTAACACACATGCCAGGTGCGGTCTCAAAATTCTTGCCCCTTGCACTAGGGTTGGACTAGAGTAGTACCTCTCGTAGACCTTTGTGATGCTACTATCCATTGGAAGAGCTCAGCCTTCCAAGCTTTCTCATGTTGATCAATATGAGAGCAGACACCACCAGGTTTAGCAATATTTTCTATTCTTAAGTGATCATTTGTATCTCCGAAGCTTGGCAACGTACCAAAGGGAACCTCTTGAGACAATTACGAAACAAACTCTCATCCACACCAGTTGTGAAGTACTGGGATCACCCCCTTACCTGTGCAGTTTGATCATGAAAAACAGTGACTCTATACCCGAGATGCCTGAAGAGCATCTCCAGGGAAGCGCAGTCCACGTCTCCCCCTGCGCGATATTCCAAGTCCTTCTCGCTGCTGAAACGGACATTGCTGAGGATCAGTGCTAAGCCTCGGGGCTCTGATGTCAGCTTGTATGCCTGAAAGGAAGATTAAAAATGGGTAATTTTAGACTACACAAGGAAATAATAGTGTGTTAGAATAGAACAGCAATCATTCCACACCAACTTGATACGCCTGTGCTTGCCAGCCTCCGCAACTGACAGTGCTACAATACTGTTATTAATAAGTTAGACTGGCTTGCCTTATTCCTAATCTTAAAAGAAACACATCTTATCCATTTGAAACACTGAATTAGATATTGCTAACTTCTTCCCCTTTCCTCACCCCAGCAGGGCCCCATATATTTGTGTCACCCCCATCAAAGGACAACAGTGTGTGAATTTAGGTAATGTTTCTTAATTGCTGTTGGGAGCAGACAGAGCTGTAAAATAGCCTTGAGTGTAATTGTAACACTGAGGGACTGGCAGTCACTGATCTTTAAAATTATGCAACTGGCAAAAGAGGTTAACAGGAAAAGAACTAATTCAAGAAGGGTGTCTTCAGATTAAGTTCCCTCTCTGGCCCTACAACTCCAACAACAAATCAATAGTAATTCACTTACAACACTCCTGCAAATTGGAAGTAAAATTTAATATCAAAGGAGAGTATCAAAAAAGGTGTACCCAGACACAGATCTAAAGGAGCCTAATCAAGCTCACACTGGAACTGCTTACTAATCAAGTCATCCACACAGTTTCAAAAAACCCCACAACAATCCCTAAAAATCCCAAACCCAACCCAAACAAAAACCAACACACAAACAAAAACTCTGTTTTGTTATCCACAGAGCTTCTGACCTTGTATAACCCTAATGAAGTGTTTATCCCACAACACAAAGCAATTTTTCCTTAAGCCCACTCCACCACAACCTATGCCTTACAGACAGAATCAACAAAAAGTAATTAGATTACATATGTAACTTCAAACACTGCAGCAGAAGATTAGAAATTCAGATTTTTCTACCCACAAGTAGAATTCTAGCACAGAATCCTGATCTGGTTCTTAAGCCTAAGGACTCTATCAGGTACAGTTGGCAATTAAAACAGCCAACTTATTAGTTGAAAACAGAGTTCTCCTATCTTACAGTCATTTACAGGGTTTGTCATCTTACAGAAGAAGAGGACACAGAAAAATAAACTTGAGGCAACAATACTGACAGCTCACAGAGAGCAATAGAAGAGAAGTCCTTTCACCAAGCTCTTCATGATCAAAAAAAAGAGAGGCAGAGATTTGTTGAGAGTTACAGAACTTCTCAGGATTTCCTGACACTTGTAAATGAGAACCACATCAAATGGAGCATGACTGGTAACACCTTTCAGTTACACAAATAGCACAACCCTGATCTGCATCCCAATGAAGCATTTTAACTTAATTTTAAGTGGCACATATTCAGCTGATATATCCAAACATCTCACACCTCTCACATCTTAAGACTTTCTCTGCCAACAACTTACCAAGTGCTGATGATTCTGATAAAATTCAGGAGTGCAATACTTGACTGGAGGAACTGAGGGACCATCTCCGTTATCCAAGGAATGCTCCATTGGTTCTGTGCAAAACCAAAAATATCAATAAAAATAAAACATTTCAGACATAAAGCCTCTGCATTAAGGTAGTAACTTGCAAATTCTGAACTATATTCATTTATGCATGTTTCATACCTCCAAAAATTTTGTTTGATCAGGGACTACTGACACAAAATGAATAACAGGAGAGAAAAAAAGTACTGTAACAGTATACTTATTTATTTTAACTGACACCTTTATTTTTGCTTCTATGTGGGTTAGCTTTATCTAAGGCCTAGTCTGCAGAGTATGAAAACAGAATTCTCATCTAATTTAAGATCCTTGTGCTTTCTGCTGTTTAGCACAGTATGTTCTTACTTTCAGAGTTTGGCTGACAAAATGTTGCTAGAAAATTTCAAACAGAATAGTTCCTTCCTTTCATAAAAAGGCCTCCCATGCTGAACACATGCATAAGTGATCAAACGAGAGAATTTTAACTTTTATAAAGTGCAAAGCCCTTTCTCTATCTGCCTCTGAACACTTTCCTCTGGATAGCAGCAGATGAGGGGAATGATAATCAACTATCTGCCATTTGCAGACAAACACTCACTCCTCTGTACCGAAGAAACTGAGCTAATGACATTCACGATCTCTTCTGAAATCCTCTTTCAGCCTTTTGAGGCATGGCTCTCCTGGTTGGAGGAACATATGCTCTAAAAAAATCAAAACAACCCAACCTAAAACCCTTGCACATAAAAAAAAAAAGTTTCCAAATATTAGACACTTGCTCTTTTACACCAGAGAGGGCTCCTAGTAACCAGCGTAAAGGTAAACCTGTGGTTAGGGAAAAAGTACTCCAGGCATTACCAGAGGCAACATAAAAACTAGCAAGGAGATTCATTCCAACAACTGTTTATTAGACCAGTCCCCTGGTCTAAGTTACAAATGCATGTAAATGAAAAGCTGATTTGCTGCACTTGACAGAAGCTACAGAAAACCAAGCTGGACCCACGTAACACATATAAGGCCTTATACTCATTTTTTTAAGAAGGAAGTCTTGGTTAAGAAATACTGCCAAAAGTCAGTATCTTACCAGAGAGCTAGCTCAATGAAATTCTATTACAAATCTTAAAGAACATCTTTGCAAAATCTAGAATCTTGCAGACATGTACTGTTTTAAGCAACGAGGTGCCCCATAAGAATAAACGAAGCTAACAAGAAACATGTATCCATTGTCTCTTCCCATATGCTATAAAGCATCCTCTTTGATCATAACATAGTCAGTTTACTGTCAATTTTGTATTCCTGGGATGAGCAAAGTGGTGGCAAGCTTATTTCTAGACTTTAATTAAGACAGCATTAAGAAACTGGCAGAAGCCAACCAGGGAGCAAATCATGTGCAACTCACCAAGCCAACGGGGTCTCTTTGAGTTACAGGATTCACTGGTAGGGTATGGAAGATCTGACTCATGGCAATGTTCAAGCTACAAGACATCAATAAATCCATGAAAAAGAGTAGCTATTTTCTTTTCTCTATAGTAAAAAGCTAAAAGTAGCATGGAAGAAAAGATACATGCATTTATACACACGTAAAAATGACTGAAATATAGTGTTATGGTCCACTTCCAAAAGAAACATCATGACAAGACAGCAGCAGAGCTTTCTCTCTATGAAAGACCCCTCCCCTTCTTTGACCATCTCCACTTCTACCCAAATCCTCAGTTTAGAATCTTTACACTGGTGTCATCATAGCTTCCTTGGTTTTAACAAAAACTTGATTTGTCTGGTGATTCCTATATTTTTGTTTGCTGTCAAGATTTCATTGTTTGTATAGTAAAGCAAAATTGAAAACAAAAAATTAAAAGGCTAGTCTGATAAATTTTAAATTTTAATAAGGGAACATTTGTTCAGAAGTATTTGCTTTCCCTTTGTATAAAATATTTACTGAGTTTCCGTCCTTGCCAATGCACTAAATACATGGAATTTTTGCAAAGTTCTTTTAGTACAGCACTAACTACAAACAGTAAAAAGGTTAAAAAAAACCCCAAAAGAAATAAAAGTATTTGTTTCCTTAAGAGTCTACTCAGATGATCACTAAATATTAAACCAAAAAAGTTCAGAGAAAAAAATATTTCCCTTTCAATTTCTGGATTATTGATCACACATCCATTATTAAGAACTCGTTGGATGTAAGAACACTGCAGGAACCTTGTACAGTTCAAAAAAAAGAAGTGCAAAGCCCTGTGCCTGGGGCAGATCACTCCCAGGCACCAATATATCCTGGGGCCACCCAGCTGGGAAGTGGGTTGGCAGAAAAGGACTTGGTGTTGCTGAGCCAAACATGAGCCAGCAATGTACCCCTGCCACAAAGGCAACTGGTACCCTGGGCTGCATTAGGAAGAGTGATGCCAGAGAAGAGATGAAGGGAGGAGATCTCTCATCCCTCAAGGGAAACTTATCAGTGTATGTGAATGCTTGAAAGGACAGTGCAAAGAAGAGAGAGCCAGGCTCTTGTCAGTGGTGCCCAGGGACAGACCCAGAGGCCACGGGCACAAACTGAAACACAGGTGACTCCCTCTTAAGCATCAGGAAACACTTTTTTATTGTGCCTGAGCACTGGAGGAGGTTGCCTAGAGAGGCTGTCTCCATCCCTGCAGATATTCAGAAACTACCTGGATGTGACCCTGGAGGCCTAATGAAGGTAATACTTGAGCAAGGAAGTTGGAAGAGATGACTTCCAGAGGCCCTTTCCAACCTCTACCACCTTGTGATTCTCTATGAAAATTCTCTTCTTCCCAAGTGTCTTCCTCTCTGCTTTTACTAAGGCTACTACAAGTTTCAACTTGCAACAAAACCATTCTATCCTTTGTAAACAATTGAGTTTTTCCCCATTTGATAAGATTCCTTTTGTGCCCAAACCCAATCTGAAATGCAAGCCACCCATCTTATTTTTTAAAAACTGTTGTACCCTTGCAATCTCATGGCTCAGGTTGGACATTGTCTTCAGGATCATTGCCTCCAGATGCTGCTGTTGGGTTTCTCTCAGAGCTTCACAGAAGGCTGAGAAGGCATTAGGGCCTCTCTTGGGCAGCAAATTGAGGAATTCCACATTTCGGTCGAAGCTCCCAGACTTGGCCTGAACCCAGAGGAAAAAAAAAAAACAAAACCTGTACTCAAGTAACACCCAACATAATTAACTTTCAATGAATCCTCAGAGCAACAGGTTTCTTTCAGAAAAACATTCCACCACTATGCTTAGCTGTGCTAGATCCATTATTATACTCCTCCTAGTTGATTTCATTCACACTCCTCTGTTCCAATTTGCTCGAGCAGGAGTACATGAGAACACAAGCCAACAATTCATACATGACCACACACAGTAATACACCGTATTCTCTCTAAAATTTTACTTCCAGTTACCGTTGGAATACTATCTACTTCTCACTGAACACACAAAGTCAAAAACATGCTTCTACTACTATCCAATAGTTGATGGTCTCAGGCAGATAGTTAAATCCTCCAGAAAGCATTAAGTAAAATACTTACTATATGCAGTCAATTCCAGAATGGTATTTCCTATGTACAGATGAATACTTCGACCATTGAAGCAATATATACTAGTACATGTGGAAAAGTAACCATCAAAAAATGAAACCGGGCCAAGAAGTTCTAATAGTTAGAATATTAACAACAAAATGTGTAATTTACACAACTATACCCTTCCCTGTGAAATCTAAGTCACACCAAGAATCACATACCAAAATACTGGGTATCAGAAATAAATTTATTTGGAATTCATCCTATTTTTAAAATTATTACTTAGATCCAAGATCTCTCCTTTTGGTGGACAATTGGGAACAGCTGATGAGTTACACAGCATTAAGGCCTAACAGTATAGCAATCACAGGAAAATCAGAAAAAAAAAAAAAAAAAGAAGCCTTGAGGTACATGTGTAAATCTTTTGCTACAGAAGACATCACATCTTCTGGTTTCATTCATAATTATCAAGCTCGGTGTCAAAAGTAGTTTGGTTTTTGCCCCAACACATTGTTTAGGAGGATATTACAAAGTCTTGTTGATACAATGCTTATGAATCTATTTAGAATTTTAGACTTATATTCAATTGTGACTGACTAAGAGCATTTATTTTTATCAAGTGTTCCTTGACTTCAGTGTTCCGCTCTTTCCCTTATTTATCAAGCTTCTTTCTATAAACTGATCTTGATTGCTACAGAAAACAAGTAATTTCTTTCATAAATGGCCTCTTTCCCTTAACAGTGTAAGTACCTCTTCCTATTCCCACAGGATCCTGAATTTTCAGAGTACTATTGACTACAAGTACTGATAATAATGTCTTACTTGTGTCTTCCCAGAAGTATGAAGGTATTTTTCTCCTGGTAACACTGCTCCATTAGTCCATCAAAAATAACCAGCTCCTTATATTTGTATCTTGCTGTAAGCTCATTGAATTTTATTGTAACTAATAAAGTAAATTGAGACTTGATTTCTAAAGTATCTAATGAATTTTTCTTCCTTTCTAGTAGATCTGCAGCTGTTTTGAGACAAGCTAAAGGTCATTCATCTTTTTCACAGTCTATAACTCTAAGCCATAAATGATAGTTAAGAACACAGGTTCTGACCTCAAGAACCAGAACGTTACTTCTATTAAAGTGTTAAGAAATTTCCATAATGTTGATACTCTGCACTTTGTATGCACAGCAGTCAGCTTTTGGCAGACTTCTTCCTTAATGCTTCCTTAAACACTCAAAGCTGTGCCTCCTGATACGACTTCATCTTCAAATCACATTTAGGGTATGCTAAATAATGTTCAGCAAATATTCAGAAGCTAATAAGATGCTTCTTTTGTTTTATTTCCCAATATGGCCTTAACTTATTTCTTTCCCTCACAGATGGGTTTGATAACCTGCATAGCAGAAACTAGTTGTAAATAAATTCTGAATTCCTGTCAAAATTCTAAAAGCCTTATTCACCTGTGGAAGCTGTAGAAAAAGCATATATAATGGACAAACATTCTAATCAAATTTATGTCACTTGTCAAAACCAGTGATCCTTTCACTACAGTCTAGTGATCAACAGAGTATTTAAATCTGTCTGTACAATCTCATCCTTTGATTACGGTACAGAGTACTCAAGTTGTTTAAAAAGCAAGAAAGCTCTTGCTTCCATATCTGCAATTTTTAAAGTTCATCCCAGAGCTCTGGAAGAACATCTGATGCTCCAACAAGAAGGCATTTATTCAAGTAGGTGCTGGAGCTTGCCTTAAAAACATCTGTTTCCACTGTCCCACTTTTATTTCCACCACAATTTTCCCCCTGTATTTTCACCTAGATAATTACAACATCGTTTTCACTACAAAGTAAACACAATTGTTTTCTTTACTCTTTATTGACAGTGTATACAGTGTAAAAAACCCTCACATGGTTCAGTATCTTTCTGAATGACCCAATTTAAATTCAGTACTGTCAGATCCTACTATCTCCCCACACTTCAGACATCAAAGGAAGCAGCTTCTATTCATTTATTCTTCTCCAATGCAGTACACCTATAAACTCTCTACTTACTCTTCATATTTCTTGTGAGGTCTTGATTCAGCACTTTTGTCTTCAGTGGCTCTTCCTGCAACATGCTTCCCCTTCCAACTTTTTCTTACTTGTGGTAAAGTTTCAGTACTGGTTTGACACCTCACATTGGAAAAAGTGTCATGCTTCATCTCCCTGAGCTCCTTGATTTATTTCACTTCCCTTAGATGACAGAAATTTATTTATGTGCTCTATTTCCAGAACCATTTTCTTCTTTTGTTTAGCTTAAATCAAGCCAACAGGACCAGTGTAACTGTTCTGTTTTTAAGAAAAGATGTTTTAGAGCATAACTATTTATTCAGATCTTGATTTCCTGACTTATTGGGGGTGCGGGAGGATATATATAGAACTAGTCAGTTATAATATCCAGGAGAATGTATTCTCTTTCGTCAGACAATGGCATTTGGCTCCTCCTGTTCCCATTACGGTACCTGATGATCAGCATCACAATACATTTGCAATAACAGGCTACTTAACAGCCCTTCTAAGATCTGTGCTCACATTTGCCAGAGACAGGAAGAATATTAAAAATTCACAGACCTACTACAGGAAAATGAAACATAAGGCACTGTTTTCCACTCAAGTGATTTTTTAAAAATGCACTTTTTCTCCATAGCACTGTTATGTCTAGGACTATCCAGTAAACATTCCCCTCATTTCTATCCTTTTAGTACAATGCATATTTTGCAGTTTCAGCTTTCCTTCTACCTCTATCATATTTCTATTTTTGTTGCAATTTCCAGATCAGTGCCCTGCAACAGTAGTTCAAGTCACTCTGTTCTCTTGCTCAGGCTGCTGAGCAATTTATACACCTTTAAGCTCTTGGTTAGGTGTGTTTATTGTATTAGGCATAATTTTGCCACTATGCTATTACTCTTTACCTGACTTATCCATCATAACACCTTTCTCCTTACTGATAATCCACGACTAAGTATTGTTGCATTTCCTTTTATTCAATTACATCTGGGGGGGAAGAGTCCGTTAGGTTTCTTCCGTTCTGTCTCAGTTTGATACTTTTTACCTAAAACGGCACCTTGCCAAAAAGAGTACTTTTTCTGTCATTATCTTCAGTTTGAGAGGATTTTTTTCCCTTTTCTTCCCTTCTCCTCCTTAGGTGACAAACTGCAGGCCACCAAAAGCCCACCCCTACTCACCATCCACACTCCAGCAATGCTGCTGCTTAAGCCCTGTGGGCTGCTAAGCATCAGTTACTTCCTCCCCATGTGGAATGGTGGCAAGAATCCAAAGAATAAAAGTGAGAAAAGTTGAAATAAAGATGGTTTAACAGGTAAAGCAAAAGCCACACACACAAAGCAAAACAAAGAATTCATCCACTACTTCCTGTTGGCAGGCAGGTGTTCAGCCATTCCAAGGACAGCAGGGCTCCATCACTCACAATGGTGACTTAGAATCACAGAATATTCTGAGTGGGAAAGGATCCACAAGGATCACTAAGTCCAATTCTTAAGTGAATGGCCCATACAGGGATCAAACCCAAGACCTTGGCATCATTAGCAGCATGCTGTCACTCAGAGTTTCCCCTTCTTCTTCCCCTACCTTTATGTGCTGGCCATGCCACCAAATGGAGTGGGATATCCCTTGGGTCAGTTGGGGGCAGCTGACTCAGATGTGTCCCCTCCCGATTTCTTGTGCACCTCCAGCATCACTGGTAGGGTGGGGTGAGGAGAAAAGGCCTTGGCTCTGAGTCAGCACTGCTCAGCAGTAACTAAAACACCTCTACATTAATGACACTGTTTCCAGCAAAAATTCGAACCGCAGTCCCATAATAGCTGCTATGAAGAAATTAACTATTCCAGCCCAAACCCAGAGAAGTCCTTGATTCATTCTCTGGCTTGCACTGTTTCACAGAATCTTTTTTCTCCTCCTCTAGGGATTAGAGCTATTTCAGGTGAGACTGTCTGGAGCTCCCACAATTCAGCACTGATATCTTTGACAAGCCTCATGAGGCATCTAGCATTATCTTTGACACTGTGTCAAAGTATGCAAAGTGATTCACATTATCACATTATTCACATAATCTCTGACAAAATTAATCAGGAAGTTATTTCTTCACTGCCTATCAAAACCTTATCAGTTTCAGGTTTACACTATCTACACTCATGCCCAGAAAATAGTTCGTAACCCTGTTTTTCAGCATCTGTCCTGAATGTGGGACCATGAACTCTGCTAGAGAGCTAAAAACTCTCTCAGTTCAAAACCTTATCAGTTTCAGGTTTACACTACCTACACTCATGCCCAAAAAATAGCTCATAACCCTGTTTTTCAGCATCTGTCCTGATTGTGGGACCATGAACTCTGCTAGGGAACTAAAAACTCAGTTCAAAACCTTATCAGTTTCAGGTTTACACTATCTACACTCATGCCCAAAAAATAGCTCATAACCCTATTTTTCAGCATCTGTCCTGATTGTGGGACCATGAACTCTGCTAGGGAACTAAAAACTCTCTCAGTTCAAAACCTTATCAGGTTTACACTATCTACACTCATACCCAAAAAATAGTTCATAACCCTGTCTTTCAGCATCTGTCCCGATTATGGGACCATGAACTCTGCTAGGGAACTAAAAACTCTCTCAGTTCCTTACTTGAGCCCTGCCATGCACCTGACGTGCAGCTTCAACCACTTCCTCTGCAGTCTGCTTTCTCTGAAGAGCTGCGTGTCCATCCTGCACAGTGCTCTGTGCATTACCACCCCTCTAGGAGAAACCCCAAGCTATTTCCAAGGACTTCTCTCCACAGTACCCACTGCACAGGGAAAGCAACACAAGCCTACAAACAAACAAACAAACAGCATTTGTTATTTGACAGCGAACCTCGAACCTTGCCAGACGCTTCACGCGATTTACAGAAACATACATGAATTCTTTCCTGTATGGAGGGTGCCACAACAAACTGGTATATGACATATTAATTTACTTATTTTCACAGTATTGTTTTGGAAATACGTATTATTCCTGCTTCTACAGGAATAATATGTAAGGAAGGAAAAAAGACAAGCACAAAGAGGAAATATACTTTTTTTTCTACAAAAGCACCCTGCAGCCAAACCCCGGCAGGTCCTCTGTGTGCAATCACAGTGAAACGTGCAGGTAACAGGTGAGTTATCTTCCCCGCTGTCTCTGCAAGGAGCGAGCTCGGCTCGGGCAGGAATAAAATCTCCCGGCGCAGGCGACAACCCGCCTACCTGTATCATTTCCACCATCTCCGTGGTGATGATGTCTTTCTCTACCATGTGCTCCACCAGCACATTCAACACCAGCTGCTTGGCCAGCATCACCCGGTTCTTCTTGAGCGCTTCCTGGTGGCACCGCTGCATGCCGCACGCCCCCAGCATCCTGGCACCGGGGGCCAGCGCCGCGGCACGGAGCCTCCCCTGTCCCCTGTCCCGTGTCCCCTGTCCCCTCTGGGCTCGGCAGGAACCGGCAGGAACCGGGGGGACCCCGCGGGTGGCGGCCGCCACCTGACGACGGGCGGGCGGAAAGGAACCCCGGCCCGCCTTTTCCCGGCGGCCCTCGCGATTCAA
>VWZU01019694.1:20222-37470 GCA_013397095.1 Sterrhoptilus dennistouni
AGAGGAGAGGAGAGGAGAGGAGAGGAGGGAGGAGAGGAGGCTTGGGGAGGTGGTGAATGTCTATGCAGTTTTCCAATAGTAGTAGGTAGTTACAGAGAGGAGGGAGGGAGTTTTCATGAGGGTACGTGGTGACAGGATAAGAGGCAACAGGAAAAAGGGTAAGTGCCTCTAGATATAAGAAAAACAGCCTTTAATGTGAAAACAGCAACATGCTATTACTTGCCTAGAGAAATGAAGGAATCCTCTTTGCTGGAAATATTCAAGACACAGCTGAGTCCAGGGCCCATCTCTCAGAAAGAGGTTGGACCAGATCATCTGCCCTTCCAGCCTAGACTTGTCAATGTTTCTATGTTTTGAATATTTTCTCCTTATAATTGCCTTTATGGCTGCTGACAGATAAAGGACCTTTAGCTTTGATTGTTATCCATTCTTTGCTTTTAAGAGAATTCTTTCGAAGATGGCAGACTTAACACCCACATAAAGGGGAGAAGGTCAGGATTCTGGTGTGTAGCATGTCATTTTGCAAGGCTATTATTTAGATGGAAAATATGATTTCCATTTTGGGTTGCCTGGTGTTGAGAACTCAGTAACTGCTAAGGAAGATTTGAGAAAACTGTTTTGACAGCCTCTTTACACAGTCATCGTGATTGACCCATGGTAGAATCTGCATGTGACAGTACAAACAGCAACTACTTTCTAACCAGGGTAGCTGGTGGTTGTTAGAATCATTCCTCAGAGATAAAAGATTTACATCCTGCTGATTTGAGGAGGTGATTAAAATTATCCTCTTGCCTGTTCTCCATTTCCTTGTGTCTTCTTTGCAGTGACTCAATCCTCAGGTGATCTCTTGCTCAACCAGCCCAGCTGTCTCAGTGGGAAAGTATTTACCTTTTTCCAAAGTGAATTTAGTGGGCTTAATCTCATCCCTAAAGCATCATCTAACCATTAGTTCCCCATTAAAGGGAAGCAATAGGAATGCATAGCCAGAGTGGTGGAGAAGAAGGGAGGAAGAGTGGGAATAATTTCCAGGATTGTAGTGGCTGTCATTTGATTGACTTGGCCCAAACCATTGGAGCAGAAGGAAATCTTCCTGCTTTGATGGAGTAAGCCCCACAGAAAGATGGAGAAAGAATCTAACACCCATTTTTTTACTCAGCAAAGCCTGTTAGATATGGATTACCAGCTCAGCTTGATGACTTTAAACAACTCCCAGCTCTGGTATGTACGCTGTCTACTGTCCAAAGGCCTCAACAATTTGACCATTGTTGAATCCCCCTTGTAAGTGCCTACAAAAGGTACTTCAGCTCTGTGGAGGGAGCTGAGGAATTTTGCTTATCTGCACATTCTCCTGTGGGGAGTAGGCACTGCTTTGGAGCTAGATATTTTTGCTAACTTAGTAGAAAATCAGAAAAGTGAAAAAAATGTTCATTATTTGCTGGAGAACTACTTCTGTGATTGGAAATGCTGTGTTTGATTTGTGTATAGATAGAAAGATATTGGTTTTGCTGAAAATCTGTACAGTAGTTTTGATTGGTGCACTATTTTTTAAAATAGTCTTGGACATAGTTATGAAATATTGGGATGAAAGAGGCTAGAAATGGGAGGTCTTGGTGTTGAATTGGTTGTTGCTTGTATTGATTGTATCAGTTTGTTTCTGTTAAAGTTCAGAGTTCAGTAACTCCTGGAGATTTTACCCATGAAATTTGTGGATGACTGTGCAGAATCTTTAGGAATTATTATTATTCATTTACAAGCACGCATAAACAAACAATATTTTATGATGCAGCTGTGAGTACATGTTTATGAATGTGATACATACTGCTTTGTGAATCTAAGGATACAAAGCAGGATGAATTTCTATGAACTAACCTTTGCAATATGTTTTCTAGCAGAAAAGTGCTTATATGTGAGGCTTTTTAGCATTTCTGAAGAACTTCAGACATTTTTGTCTGTCTACTGTTTTGGTTCCCTCCACAATCTGGTTCAGACTGTCACTGGGATCCATAACAAAGAAAAATTGATCACACAGCTGCATCAAGAAGTTTTTGGTGATTAAAAGGCACAGAAAATGCAGTGGGGCTTGGGTAAGGCCTGAGAGATATCACTCTGCAGGGTTTGTTAAACCAGGTGTTGAAGCCTGGGAGAGTAAACAAGGACATTAATCCTGCCATGCTAAACTGTCTCCCTTTCATGCACAGTAGAGATTTTTTCTTTCTTACAGAAAACTTTCTGTTCTCTGTTGTTCAGTCATACTGTGGGAACCTTCATTTAACAGTATATTTCTTTAGTTAGGACTGTGAATTTCCTTTTTTTAAAAAATTCTTTGTTTTTCCCACATCTCGTTGTCAGCCTCTAGGAAGCATTTCACCTTTCCCCTGTTTCATCTCACTATCTACTCAACCTTCTGCCCAGACTGCTACTAATTAACTTAGTACCTACAGTAAGCTCAGTTATCAGCTTGGTATGCAGAGAAGCTTGCTTTATTCCTGAGGGCTTGTGACGTGCACACCACGACACGATTAATCTGACCGTAATCGCTAAGTCTATTCTTCCCCATAACCTCATCCTGGAGCAATTTCTGAGAACCTGAGCAAGTACTGGGGACAAAGTGTCATTGAACCACTTTTTCCAGTCTTGTCTGCCTCTCCTTTTGTCCCCCAGGTTTTGCATAGTCACTTTTGTGACTTGGCAAATTGCATCACGTTGCATTTTATCTAGAGATCATGGGGCAGTCATGAGCCCTGGTTGATGTTTCTGGTCAATTTTATGCAGGAGAAAGCAAAACCCCAAGGAAAGCAGAACGCCTATACTTGGATATTCAAAATATGTGTGTAACTTGGGAAAACTATTTATATTTGACCTGCCAGAGCTTAATGGTCATACATTTCTTGGGAACTGACAATCTCTGTTTCCTTCCAGCTTATTCCAGTTCTTACAGGACAATGGTTGGAAGTTATATGTGTAGTCACTGTGTGGCAGATTTTTTTGGCATGACTGTCTTCTATCTGCAGTAGCCTTCCTCTGTAGATCAGGGCTGAGATGTGGTCACAGAAGGACTGATATTACACAAAGAGCTTCTACTGATGCTTTTAATTCCTCAGCTGTATAAGGGATGCCTGGAAAACATAAATGTACAGAGATTGAGTCAGAGACACTTGTTATGTTGTGCAGAACTAAAGGATTTCTCTTTTCTGAAAGTGGGGAATCACATTCAAGATGAGAAATATTTTCAGGGCCGTCTGCACATCTAAAGTTCCTAAGTATTTAAAATTAACAAAGCAGCATTTCCTTCTCCTGCAAGGAGAGGAACAGAAAAATAGCAAGCATTTTCCAAGATGATATGAGGGGTTTTATATCCTCTTACAGACTTTTAAATTCACAAACATCATGTTTTACTTTTTGTCTGGGAAAAAAAAAGGAAAGTGAAGGCTAGAAGCTTCCTCATCTTTTTATTCGCAGTTCTCCTTAGGGCAAACACTAAATTTGTGAGGTTTCATTAGCATTGGTAAAACTTTCTGCAGCTGATTTAGTTTAATGATAGAGCCAAGCTTGGTCTAAATTATTTACTTTTTTGCTGGAAGACTTTCTTCACTTGTGTAGAATCTCTGCACACCGCAGTACTTCTGCTGACATGTTGCTGTATGTGGGGTGTAAACTAGCTGTATGCACTCCTCTGAAGGAATCCACTCTGGTGACTGAAATGCTACTAAATGGGACACTACAGTGACCTCTCATCTTTTGCTAATTTAGAGCTTCTAATGTGGATCAGAGAGAGGAAGAGATGGCCATGGCTAAATGTGAAGGAAGGCAGTTAAGATCCTACTGCCAGAATATGGTGAAAGAATCACATGGAATACTGTGGAAATTTCCATAGTGTGGAAAGAGCAAATGAGCAGAAAGAAATAGTTGTAAGATGAACCTAAGGACTCAGTTGAGAATAGTTAAAAGAACACAGGAAGATGATTTGCTGTCATTCTAGACTGTACTAGCTGTCTCTGGAAAGAAGAGAAAAATCAGACCTGTGTATGCTGAGCAGCTTTATTATGGAACATTCCTTTTCTCCAGACGTAATTTCACCATTCTAAAATAAGAAACTTTTCAGCTGAAGGACATGAGATGCAGTGAGAAAAGTTAATGTGTAATTGCCACAGAGTTTCTGTTCCTTATCTTCCTCCCTGGTTCTAGCAACATATTCCTGCTGCTTATGTTGCCAAACCTGTTATACACTGGAGCCCTCCCTGATATGGTCTGAATGGCTAACAGGGCATAAACAAGTAAAAAGGAAAAAAGTGCTATTTTCTCTTGTGTTATTACACTGACAGTCACAGAAACATGCAGGAAGTGCCAATATGGCCACAGGAGAGGAGAAAGGACCTCATGGCCTATTTCTGTGTTGAAAAAAAGGGGATGCTCTTTTCCTTTCAACAGCACTAGATGGTTTTGCTAGGGAACCCCACCTGAAATATTTGGGAATTACCACCCAACAGTAAAATACAGCCTGCTTGGGTTGGAATTCAGCAACTGTGCAACTTGCTGTAGACTAAAATGTAATAGACGTGGGAAGAGGAGAAAGAGGTTGAAGTGCCTGTTCCAGAATGTAGATTCCTGAGCAGGAATTCAGCATCGTTTCCTGTCACTGGTGGGACCCACAGTGTCTCTCCATAAGGTGGTCCTACATTCCTATTGTATAACATTGCACTTCAAATTCTTTCAGTAAATAGTGGGGTGGGAGAATGAGGAAAGTGTTGCCAGACATAGAAATCACTCGATTTCTATGAGTTGATGAGTTGTGCTCTGGAGAAGAAGAGCTCACTGCTGTTATTGGTACTGGCCCCTTTCTGAGTGCTGTGCTTTATAGCAAGTCAAGAACAGAATCCCACATGCTTCTTTATGCTTGTTCTCAGCCTAAGGTGCTCAGAGTCTAAAGCAAGTCTGACAAAGCCACAGAATAATTTAGCTATGGAAGACCAGAGATAAATAACTTAGTAGGAAAAGAAACTCAAAGAAAAGAAAAGAAAAATGAGTAAAATCTATTTTAGTAAAGACAGGTTTGCCTGAAAACTAAGTGTGTAACTGGGATCCTTTTTTTCCCCTTCATTAGATATTCTCCACTCAAAGGCAACACTGTTTCAGCCTAGTTTAACCGCTAGTTTTCACTGCACTTTGCCCCAGCCATGTGCCATAAAGGCAGCACACCTCGGAGGAAACTCAATCTGGTTCCTTTTTCTGCCTCAGGAAAAATAGGTGTTATATTTCAGTTACATCCCTGCAAACAGGCATCCACAGGGGTCAGTGAAAGAGCAAATATGCTCTTTTATGAAAGCAAATAGTCACATGAACTGAAAAGAACGTAGCTTTTATCTTGGCATGGTTCCTCAGCCCGAGCTGCCAGTCTGTTTAGTGATACAGATAGATTTTGTCCAGTTCTGGCATGGATTTGCATTCCTAATGGACACTGCCAAATTAGCAAGAGCACATCATAATGCATTTCTGGTATGTGCCATTCTCATGCCTTGTACTGTTGCAGTTTGTATGGCATCTGCATTGTCATTCTGGTACATTCTAGAATGTCATTGTGACGATGTTTCGGATGTTTGTTCCTGTGGGGGCCAACGACTGTTTCCAAGGTCAGCCACCAGCTGCAGGGACAGTCTCATAAAAGCACCACACCACATCACTGCCAGTCCAGCCTGCTCCTGGACTCCTGCTTATTTTCACAGTAAATGAGCACTGTGAAAGCATTACACCACCTTTTGCTTTCTCCTCAGGCGGCAGCAGGAGTGCAACTCCTACTGTTTGTGAAGGGGAACTCTGCCTTATCAGGGCTTCTGTTGCTGAGAGATAGCTTTCCTCTTCACTGTAGGCAACAAAAAACCAGGACACTCAATGTGTGGAATCAACTGTGTATCTGGTTGAACTGACGGCTTTGAGAATTTATTCATGGTGATGACTGTGCAAGTTTGCTTGTTCCACATTGTATCTGTTTCATGAGAAAGCTTGGACTGGTTGCAAAGGGTCTTTCTGTGAAAATGAGAAGATTGCCATTGAAGGGAGAATTTCAGGGGAGAGTGGTCATAGTTTGTGGACATTTGTGTTGAAGTGAAGTCATATTTGATGACTTCAAGATGATCCTTGTAATAGTGCCTCTGTTTCTTGAGAAGAGTTGTTAAGTTTACTGGCTATTGGCAACCTCTGATTCATAGAACTGTTCTGTGAAATCCCTTGCAGATGATGAAAGATGTCAGAGTGATTAATGAGAAGGTGTTAACTATTTTAAAAGCTCCCATTGACACTTGGGGCATGAGAGATCACAGTCTTGGCTGAAAAGATTTCTTTGACTATATTGAAAGTACTGATGAGATATGTATTCCTGTCCACTGCCTCCTCTGTTCCTCTCTGCTTCCTCCAAATATTGTCTTGCTTGATTAAAAAAAAAAAAAAAAAGAGAAGAGTCTTTTATCAAAATCACCATTATATGATCCTTTATTTTCACATCTGAGTGTGTGGCAGTATGTGACACCCAGAGCTCTCACAGGTCTACACCTACTTGAGATTCATTGATATTGACAAAGTCCCTGGGTCCCATTAATGCTGATGAAGTTTCCAAGTCTCTGATATATGGTGGTGGTGCTCCTTTTAGCCAGATTTTCCTGCTCATGAAGCTACTCAGCAACAACTGTGACAACCACCAAGACTTCCTAAATTTGTACTTCAGGCACTGTTATGGCATGAACATTTGGCCAACTTAAGTAAAAATAAAGGGCCTCCATGATGAGAGCTGACTCCTCGGCTTCCTTGGCAAAGTAGGGGTCAGGGCAAAATGAGGACTGTATGGAGGTGAACTGATTTTCAGTTTCCTATGAGCACTGTAAAGGCCAGATGATTTTTATTTATGCAAAATCCCTGACAATTTTTTGCTTGTATTGAGGACTACAGCTTTCTGCATGTCTCGCTTCTGCTTGCTGCTTTCCTTTTGCAATCCTACCCTGAAGTGTTGTTCCATAGCAGCCCAGCTATGGTGAACTTTGTTAAGCCTGTCTCACAATTTCTAAAATTCTGAACCTCCAATGTAGGAAACTAGCAATACAGTATCTACCATGTCAACACACTTCATTACAGGGTTGGAGAAGGCAGAGATATGTTCATTTCCATGCAAAGGCTTGTTTCAGAGATTATTTTTATGCTCCTATTTTATATTTCGTTAATTTGGAGGCTGAATATTTTTTCTTACAAGTTGTGTTGAAACTGATAGGTCAAATAAGCAGTATGGAATTTGGTTGTAAGCGTGTTTACATATGAAAAGTAGACAAAATCAAGGCTTCTTATGAATTGTGACTCTCTAAATGAGAAGTTTTGTCTAGAAATTGCCATAGTAAGACGCTTTTGTAGTAGGTCAATACGAGACAACGAAGTGGTACGGCTTGAAAACATACACAAAATGGTGAAAAAAATCAAACCTGACATTCTCCAGATTAATACTAGATGTATGCTCTTGAATGAGTCAAAGAGAAAATAAATTACTGGTTTGAGATCACAGATGAGATACTGGTATTATAAATAACAAGCCTGTGGTTAAGTGTTTCCCCACATTTGACAAGCCTAAGCAAAACTCTTCAGGATGAGAGAATTGTTGTTGCTGATCCTAAACTCTCTGGTGTAACTGTTGACCCTTCCGAGTTATCTCCATAGCATTCACACCAAGCCAGCTGGGCTGGTTAGCTGAGCACTAACAAAGTGTAAATATTTACTGCCTAACAGATCTAACTTCTCTCATTTTGGTAGAGTCCCATGATTGATTATAGCTCTGCCTTTCATTCCGCAAATATATCTACATCAGTTATATAAATACGTTTATCAATTCTTAATATTCTTTGAGAAGGAAGTAAGCATCTTGCCCTCCTTTCACTACATTTTAGTTTGTGCAGCTGTACTTCCTGTTAAAAGACTGCTGGATTTTTCCTGTTCCCAGTTTTATGTCAGCAAAGCATTGCTGGCATTCTTTATTTCAAGTCTACAATTTATTTAAGACCACTTGCTTTCTGAGAATGCCTGGATGCTTTTTATCTTCTCTGCTGGTTTTGGCTGTGGAAGAGTTAATTATCATCAAAGTAACCATGACACATGATAGAGCCCTGCTGTCCTGGGAATGGTTGAACACCTGCTTGCCCATGGAAAGTGGTGAATGTTTCCTTGTTCTGCTTTGCTTACATATGCAGACTCTTCTTTACCTATTAACTGTCTTTAACTCAACCATGTGTTTTCTCACTCTTATCCTTTTGATTCTCTCCCCCATCTTACCAGAGGGAAGTAAGTGAGCCAGTTTTACTGCAATTGAATAGAATTTTTTCTTTTACTGTAGCAGTTCAGCTCCCTGCAGTCTGGGAATTATACTGGATTCTTACTAGCCAAGGTGCTCTATGCAGGCTGATTTTCCAGTAGTGCTTGTCCTCTTAGTGCTATCCAGGCCACTGAGATGCTTAACAAACTGGCCACAGAATAATTTATTATTATTATTTTCCATTTAAGTTTGATGTGGAAACACTGTTTTGTGAGACATGTTGTTTGATAGTACTCCAAAACATTTAGGGGGCACTTCTCTGTAACAAGTAAATTTGAAGCCATAGATTCCATTTTTACTGCATGTCTGATACACAGAATATATATATTTGATAAATGTGTGTGTACCTATAAAGCACAGCCCACACAAGCCATGTAAAAGGGTATGTAATGTGTAATGTGCAAACACATTAGGACACGTATTTAGCCATTCACAGAAGCAAAATGTTCCCCACATTCTACATTAATAAGTTTTCTAGATATTTAGGGTCAGTGTGTGGTTCCTAAGAGGTAGACACCTTCTTACCACATGTCACAAAGTGATTTTTTTAAAGCTTTTATATATGCCAAGTATTTGTCAAAGCAAGTATCAGCTGTTCACTACTGTTGTACATGCTTACACTACTAACCCGCCTTATTCTTTATGTGTCCTTATTGATTGACAAATAAATGATCCATTATTTTGTCTCCTAATGTTCCACATAAACCACCCTTACCGTTTCCAGGTGGCCTGTTGATGTGGAATAATTGCTAGGTGCTTTCCAATGAAATTCTATTGAGTAATTAATTGTGAACAGTCTGCACGTTGTTCATTAACTGTCTTGATTCCTGTAAGTAACAATGTCCTTCTCTTGCCCTGACTGGACAAAGGCGCTTTATTTTATTGCAGGTGGGAAGGAAGAGGGAAACAAGGAGACTATTCCTGTAACTGGCACTGACTTCTGGTTCGGGTAATCTCAGATCAAATTCGAGTTACTACAAATCCTTCAGCTGTGATGTTAACCAAATCCTTTCATTCACTGCAGATCTTTCAGAGAATGTACTCTTTGAGAATGGGGACTGACTCTTATTTTGTGCTTTGGAAACAGGGCTGAGATTTTCCTGAGCTAGCTCGCATCCTCCTTCAATTAAAAAAAGAAAGAAAAAAGAAAAAAGAAAAGAAAAAAGAAAAAAGAAAAAAGAAAAAAGAAAAAAGAAAAAAGAAAAAAGAAAAAAGAAAAAAGAAAAAAGAAAAAAGAAAAAAGAAAAGTTTCACTGAAGTACAAATGTTTCACTTAAACAGATAATTTGACGGTATTTCAGGTGTTGATCATGTCTAAGACATTGTCAGCACGACTCCCCGCCTGTATTAATGGGCCGGGGCTGTCAGCCCTGCAGAGCGCCCCTAACACGCTCCGGGCACAGCAGCCTGTTGGCGAGCGCGTCGCTCCCGGCTCCCCGCTCCCACTCCCGCTCCCGCTCCCGCTCCGCAGTGGATCGTGCCGTCCACACTAATCAGCGCCGGCTCCCGTTATTAAAGGGGCCGCCGCGCCGTTCTCATTTCCCAGAGGGGCCCGGGTGTTCCAGCCCCGGAGATTCCGCAGCTCGACCCGGTCTGACAGGGGCCGTTCAGGCCACCCTGTGTGCTGCAGGCTGCTTTAACCCCTTCTCCGCACTTTAGAATTGCAGGAGAGGTTCGTGGGGAATAATCTCAACAGGTCCAGATTATCTAGACAGAAGGAAGTTGCGAGCACCTTTATGCCCAATTCTGCAAAAGAATTTTACTTGTCCGATTGCCTTTTCATCCACACGTTCTTCTGTTGTCCTCATCTGCTCCACATCCAGTTCTGACCTCCCTTCCTTCTCATCCCATGTATCTTTCTAGCAGACAGTGCCATAAAAAATCTTTGCCTGTGCTTCCTGTCCTTTTGTTTGGATTAAGCAGCTATTATTCCCCTTCTTTGAATAACATTTCATTACTGCAAATTGTTAAACTTGTTGATCCAACCTAGTCAAGTCCCATATCTTCACCCTTGTGCTTTTCAGCCTTTCCTCAGTCTAATGACTTATCTCTCTACTGTCCATCCATCTGTTTTAACACGACCCTGGCAATCCTTTCATTTCTGTGCCTTGATTTCACATGTAATTCATGGATGCAAACTGGCCTTGTACATTCATATATTGCTCCTTTTGAAGGACTATGCTTACTGAGAGTGTAGAGTTTTGCTTTGTTAAAATTATTAGTTAAAGCTACCATTATGAAGTTAATGGCGCAGTAAAGCCTAAAAACCAAGTCCTTTCTCTTAAGTATGATTATTACACAGATAATGAGAACTGTTTGCAAAATATGGTCTTTAATTAGAGGACCTTCCTCTGCTAGAGTTGTCCTCACATCTTGCGTTTTCTATCTCCCTGAGTTATTCTCTTGTTGAGCCCCCGTTAGATATGTCCAGAGAAAGACTTGCTGGATGATAAAAACTCTGATTTTCCAAGTACTTTATATACTTTAAATGTATGCCAAGATTTTTTTTTTACCTTATGAATGATTAGAGAACTTGATTTCTGGGTGGAAACCATCAGTGAAGAATTTCAACTTGGTTATGATCTGATACACTGCAGAATGTGAAGCTCTTGATATATTATGATGAAATATGAACTTAGAGCTTTTCAACATTCCCTGCCATGGATTTTCTGACATGCAGTGAATAAAACCATAGAATTAATTAGTATGAAAAGGTCTCATTTAGGTCAACTACTGTGCACTAAATGGTCAACTTCAAAGCTAGAAGGGCCTTGTGTACACATCTTCTGAAGATCTTCAAGAATGATATTGCTCAGTCTCTCATGGCACTTCTCAGTAATGAATCATCCTCATAGGAAGAACAAATTTTTCCTTGAATATAGCTGAAATTTTCCTTGGTGCAACCTGAATGTTGTCACTTGTCCTTTTGTTGTGCTGACAGTGATGAACCTAGATGTCACTTCTGTGTAGGAGCTGCTTTATCTTTTCTGAATTGCGGCCATTCCAGTCATCTCTGAAATTAGCAAGCAATCCCATAATTTCCTTCCTAATGAATTTTCCCTGTTGACAAATATCCAAAGTTATACTGTCAAAATACCCCCAATTCCCCAATTCATACAGTACTGACAGACAGATAAATTGATACATATTTTTCATATAATTACATTTTACTAGCAGGCAACTTTGCTCAAAGCTTGAAAGTAAACTGAGTTATCTAAGGGCCCTGCTGAGAGATTGATGCTGCATTGTCATGAGCCAGTTTAAAATTCAGTTGCTTGCAAAGGAGTCCTGCCATATCCCTTTTCCATCACTGGCCACTTGTTCCATCCCCTTCATTGCACCAGCACTGGCATTCAGGATGTCACCTGGGCCCACTGGCTGATTCAAGCAAGACTGTCCTGTGTCAGCATGGTATGGAGGCCTCTTGAGCTGTTTATACGACTGTACTGATGGACTCAGAGCTCTGTTTCCTTTTCCTGGCCCTGGGTAGTAGTGAGGGTTTGTATCTTTGTGCCAGTTTATCCTTACATGGAGCAGTGGTAATAACGGGAACCAATATCTGCAATCCATTGCAAGATAATCAAAATAAAGGTGGCAAGGAAATGGGAAGTACTCATATTTATATGGAAACAATTTCTTCTACAGTCTTTACAGACATATGGGAAGACACAGTCAGTTTATAATCTAAGGGTGATTTAAAGACTTGTATAAATGGCAGTATGTTATAATTGTATTGATGAGGTTATGAATAATACTGATTTTTAGTATATAATATGAAATTGTATAAGTATATAAATTGTATATATAGTATATAATAAAGCAATACTAAATTGTAAGATACCAAAGTAGTCATACAATTAGTCAAGTATGAGTTTAATATACTGAAAAAAAAGCATAAATCTATGTTCCTACATCTGTAGGTGGATGCCCAGGCACTGATGTTTGCTGCTTACAGAAAAGCCAAAAATGACTGCTTTTCCAATATTTACAATGCTGATTTTCTTACTTCTATTGAGTTTTACCATGTCTTGTTCCTAGTCTACTTTTCTGGAAATAAAACTTACTTTAGACAGTATGTCTGTGCCTGTATACCATTATCCCTTTGTAACCTCTGGAATAGTTATCTTCTACCAATATTAGGGTATGAAGGTTGCAAAGATCATTTGTTGATTTGATAACCTTCTTAAAATTATGTTCTGATAATTGATAATTATCCCTTTGATATTTATCTCAAAGAGACGGTTTTTCTGTTATCTCAGAGAAAAGGTTCCTTTAAATTTAATTAAAATGGTCAACCAGGAAAAAAGATCCAAAGGAGGGAAAGGTTTCAAAGTGAACATCATCAAATATTCAGCACAAGAGAAGGGTCTTGTAAGTGCTCCAGCAGACTCAATTAGAGTTCTTGGACCTGGAACAACTGCACAAAACAGATCTTTGAGAAATTAATTTTTGTTCCATCTATAGAACTTGGTGATTCCAATACTCACATGAAAACAAAAAGGTAATAACTTTTTCTCTTTATTTAAAATAAAACATTTCCAGCCTGGAGAATTGTGGAGAAATGCTTGACAAAGCTTGATCTGTAAAGTTTTGAAAACAGGAAAATTATTACAAACAATCACAGTGCCCTCTTAAAAAGAGTTGCTGGTTTTCAGGTGTTTTACTCATAATTGTAGTTGCAATACCAATGTTTTCTAGTAGGCATTTTATTTTCAATGTAATTTCAGGAAATTCTTCACTACTTCTGGTAAAATTCCTGCAGACATTTTTTTTTTTTTCAAAAGATGGGACAAGTTAAATAGAGCAGAAAAACCTTGATGACCTACTGTTGGAGCACTCTTGTATGGTGGGGCTTTTTATTTGTCTCTGTGGTGACTCTGCCACAGCTATGGTCAAGAGAAGAATTAACAGAACAAATTACTGTGATGTTTGAAATTAAACAGCAGGAGGGTCCCCAGCAAACTGACGGGATGGGGATGATTCAGGGTGAGTTACTCCAATGCAAAATGGAGCAGTTAATTTGTCCTGGGATTTCAGCCTAATCTTGCTGTGAGGCAGATCCAGAACACTCACCCAGCTGTGGGTACTAGCCCTCTAGAAAGGCAAAATGCTTTAAATGCCTTGATCAAAGTCTGCCAGAACTCATTCTACCTTTGCCTAAGACTGGTACCAGGTAAGAGTCCTTTAATTATCTACAAAAATTGTGACTGAAGAATCATTCCAACCCACAGGTCAGCTCCATGACTCATGATTACTAAAAGCATTTACAGAAAGTACCATGTCATCCTGTCCCCTTAAATTATCCTCCTCCAGTGCCTTTGCTATGGGACCAAATCAGTACTATGTAATCATGTTTCAGATTTTTCCAGTCTTCTACTTTCCCTTCCTACTCTGATCTATGTACATGAATTTGCATGACCCAGTTCACTGTCACCAAATAACTGTCATTATACTTAAGAGGACCAGAAAGATGTGCTTTTCTGTGGTAAAACAAAACAAACCTAAAAAACACTCTTTCATTTTTAAAGGTCATCCCTGCAGGTCTGGGATTAGAAGCACAGGGAGCAGGATGTGGGTGTACAGAGCTGCCTGTCTTCCACCTCTGGAGCTGCCAGTCTGTCCCCTTCTGCCAGGGCAAATCTTCTCTGCTTAAGAGCACAGCTGCTCCACAGGCTGGCTGTTCAATCGACAATGATCTCTCGTTTCAAGTGTGACAGCACCGACCTGCTCGATCTCCATTCAGCTGCAGGTGGGGGCAGCGGAAGAGAAAGGGAGGGAGGGAGAGGGAGGACACTGCAACCTACGTGAATAATTGATAGTGCAAGGAAAGGAGAGCAGCTGGGTTCCCTGTCTCCATCTGCTCACCAGCTGGGGATGAGAGATCCTTGCTCAGGTAGGGGATGAACAGCTTAGCTGCTTTTATTCTCGTCTTGCTTGCAATGCCAATTAAAAATATTTTGCATCTAGAAGGAATGGGAGCAAAGATAGATGGGGGAGGGTTGATCCAGATCTTCTCTTCTGCTTGCGTGGCGTTGTGTAATGGATAGAGTTTGGGGTAGTTTCAGCCTCATCAGGGAAAGTGTTTGTGCTTTTTAAAAGACATTGTGCTATTCTGCATTGTGTAGAGAAGCAGTTGCAGAGAGAGAAAGGGAGAGCGGAGGTGGGGAGAGCAGAAATGTCCGTATAGGAAATGAAACAAACTAAAGGGATGGAGGGGCATGAGAGAGGGTCGTCTCAGACTCAAAGGAATCCCACCCTGATTATGTCAATCCTGGACATAAAATGAGAAGTCCAAGTGCGCTGCGGGAGGTGCTGTCTGTGCACACCCGGTGCTATATTTAGAAGCTGTGTGCGCAGCTCTGTGGAAACAGCTGATGTGAAAACATGTGTGTTTCTGTCTGTGGATGCAGCTATGAGTTTGTGTAATATTGAAGTAAAACTTAAAAAAATACAGGTTTTGCCCTGAAGAGTTTACCCTTGAAGGATATACTGCTGTGTTTATGTGGTACTGCGCAGCTTCCGTGGAGCTGCTGATGTTCTTACAATGACTCAATTAACACAATTGCAGAGACCAGTTTCTGTGTTAGAGCTAATACAAACTTTTCCTATGTGAGCAAGATAAAATACTAATGAAATTAAACACATGGAGAAAAATCTCCTAAAAAACCCTGGGAAAATACATAGCAAAAGGTATAGACACCAATTACTGTAATACATATATTAATGTGCCCAACATATAAGGATTCCTGAAAGAACAAAAACTTACATGCCAGTCCCTAAACCACGCAAGGACTATAAAATGCATAATGATCCATGCAAGTATGGACACATATAGGGATTAAAATCTGAGACTGCAAGTACACTGAATTAGTCATATAACAAGGCAAATATCAATGGGAGCTTAATCTACTTACTACAACTGAAGGCTTATAATAGGTAATATTTTCACATCAGCAGGGTAAATAGTAACAATCGTTAGCTTGATTGTAAGTTGAGGAATGGAAAGCGGTCCTGTGATTTGCTTACATGTGATTTATTCATATTGCTATTGCTAAAGGGGGCAAATTAGAACAGTAATTAAGGTATTTAATAATTGTTTGCTGTTTTGCTTATGCATGTTGAGGGCTTTGTACACAACTGGAGCTGCACAGAAGGTTAGGTAAAGCTGTGAGACAGTTAAATGAAAGCCGAGCTGAGTGTGGGTTTGTATGTGAACAAAGTTGGCTCTTGCCTGTAGTGGCAAGCTGCCGAAGAGCAAGAATGGCAGAAAGACCTGAGCCTCTCTGTATGCTTTGCTTTCACCATGGCCAGGCTTGATAGCACTGCTGATAATGACCCTGAGATGGGGGAGGGCAGTAGTTACTGCTGGCAGCCCTCTCTAACAGCAAAAAAATATTGTCTCTTCCTCCTTCCTAGATGCAGCAGAAATGGCAAGCTTGGCTCTTTGCCTTGGTCCAGTCACAGCTCTGCTCAGAGATTCAGGTGAATGAGTAAGACCTGCTTGTGCAGAGAGCAGCTGCTCTATTAAGTGCCCTGGGATGATGTGGGAGGCATTTGAGTTGGAGTGAGGATGTATGAATTGGCCCATGCTCCAGCATCAGATCTTCTGGGGAATTACAAGAGGTAGACAAGAGGAAGTTGAGTCACCTGGGCTCTGTGCAAGTTACTAAAAACAGCAAGTGGACCCTTTCTTTGTCCATTCAAAGTTGTCACCTATCTTGATTCCTTACTCCTTACAGTCTCTATGCCCACCCACAGACCCCTGAAGTCCCCATAATAATTTCTATCCAGGTCTTACAAGAGTAGAATTTATAGGAAGCATTAGGATGAAAATGCTGCACTCATCCCCAAAACTTTGATAAAACTCCTTGCTCTCTGCAGTTTTCTTTTTTCCCCAGTCTCTGTGTGCTAGCTCATATTTTCTGTTGGGTCTGTCTGCATACTGTTTGCACTCTTCCTTTACACCTTTTCATAGCTCTCTGGCAAATTCTGTCTCTTGTTTTGTGTTTCCTTATGTCCCCTTCATTAGTTAGAACAAACCCAGTGCGAGGTTTGGCGTAAGGCTGACATTTGGAGTAAGGCTGTAGCTGCTGCTTTTATAGGTCTTGATGTAAAGAGAAAACATGACATCATCCTGTGAAATGAAACTGAGACGCACAGGGAAAAAAACGTGTCCAGAAGAACTCTCTGATCTCATTTAAACACAGGTATATGCATATTCCTGCTATAGCAGACCATGTTCTCATGCTCAGTTTTTTTTTTTTAATCAGGAATGACAATCTGTTGATGAGTGAATGGAAATACATGTGGTTAAGGCGTTTGTGACCCCTGAAAATCTGAGCTTCCCTAGTGTTACACATTGCATCAATGAGCTATTTCACAAGAGGCACAGAGCCAAATCTCTGCGGTACTTGATGCACGTCAGATCCAAATGACAAGGATTTGGATTTAGTGGGTTTAGCATCTTCCTAGCCTTCTCTTTAAAAGAATGGGGATCGGTGGAGGACTGCTTTGATGCTAATTTTCCTCACTGGATACTGAGAGCCTGGAGATGTGATCTTGTTCTACAGCAGAGTTGAAGAAGTGAAACCCCTCTGCCGTCCCTGTCTGGCGCTGTGCTTGTGTTAGTTACCCTTAGGGACAAGCTGGAGAGCAGCATCCCCGGCCCGGCTGTCCCAGGAGCCGCTCCCTCCTGCAGGCTGTGCTCCATCCTTGGCTCCCACGGCGGGGGCTCCAGGGGGAACCGCTCTGACACAGCGGAGGAGGGGCACAAGTCATCACCCCATCCCCCCTTCTCTCCTCGTCCTCCATCCCTCCTCCTCCCCTCCGCTGTCCCCGGGCCCGGTGCCGGCCGTGCGGGTCCCTGCCCGGTCTCTGCGGTGAATCCCGGCCCCAGAGGAAGAGGAGGGG
>VWZU01019694.1:37835-85209 GCA_013397095.1 Sterrhoptilus dennistouni
TGTCGGCCCCGCTCCGGCCGGGGGAGGCGGGCCGTGAGCGCCCCTTTCTCTGGAGAGAACGGGGGAGCCTCGGCGAGCTTTCTCCTGCCGTCCTGGGAGTGAGGGACCTCTCCTACTGGGACTTCTCAGGAGGTGGGAGTGCGGGTTGGATGGCCAGATTAATTTCCCCCTGGAGTTCTCCCTTCTCCTGCCCCGCAAGGAGAGCTGGCGGGGTTCTCCGGGCCCTCCCGGCGCCCTGCCCGCCCCTTTGTGGGTGCACGAAATCCTGCCCACGAGTGGGAACGGTGGCCACCACAGGAGGTGCCCAGCAGCCAGAGAGGAGTGCCAGTGACCGAGAGGTTCTCACTGGAAGTCAGAGTCTGTGGGCAGAAAGTTTGTCACCAGCTGAGAGCAAACTGCCTTTCATCTGTAGTGGTTGCTTCCTTTTCCCAGTTCTGGTTCAGTAATTCCTTCTCTTGAGCTCTAGCAATCCATGTGTAAGCAAATTTCAAAGCTGTACAGGTGTTCTGAGAGTAGGGCTGTTGGCGTTGTGTTTTCAGCTGTCTCCACCGAGTAGCTAACAATTGTATTTGGTAAAGCAAATGCATCTCTCTAACACAGAAACAAGGGAGTGAAATAGCAGAAGCTGTTTTTCAGGAGAAGTAGTTGCCCAGAATTTTCCTTGTGAGCATTTCAGGCCTGTTCTTGTCTCACATTCCTTCAGTTCTTCTGAATTACCTGTCCCTTCCAGTGAGGGTTTTAAAAAACACATTAATGTCTCCCTGTAAGAAACTCTTATCAGGCTGGGACACCAGTTAATACACTGACTGTTGTTCCATAGATAGCTGCAAATCATGCTGTGGTGTTTCTCCCGTTGGAAGGCTTCCAGTTTAGCAGAAGTATTTACAACAGCTATGCACCTGCTTCCCTGTGAACTTTCAAGAAAACAGTTATCTGAGGATTTGGGGCACTTGCCTTTTAGAGTGTAACAAATCCCCACTTGCTCTGGAATATTTATGAAAGGGTGTATGAAATTCTGTCCAATTTGTGTTTTTCTTAGAGCAAATACTTGCGTTGACTTGGTTATTGAACTGACTCATCTACAACAGAAAGCAATGATTTTCAAAGCTGGGTAGAGAGATCCCTAGACTGAAATAACAAAGGATACTGCAGGACAGGAATACAGGGCATGAGCACAGTTGTAGTGGCTTAGAGATCTTCAAAGGTTCTTCTTGTTCCATTTTGGAATTGAGAGTGGAATTTATCAGTGGATTAGCAGTACCTGCATTTAGTTTGACTGCCTGCTTGAAATTAATGCACTGGTTACTGTCACTAGCAAAATCCCAGTTTAGCCTTCAGCGTTTTCCAGGCCCTATGCCTCCCCATATTGCCATTTCCTAAGAATAAAGCTTCAGCAAGTATACATTTGCACATAAATATTCCTCTCCCAGTCTGCAGAATTGCTTTCCTTTTCCAGAAGGAAGATGTTCCTCTTTTCTGTGGTCAAAGAGTTTGAAGGTCCAATTTGAAAAGAAGTATGTTCCCTTTTTATAATACAGTCTAGCGCTTTTCATTCCAGAAGTTCAAAGTTCCGGAAATTGAATGTGGACTTTAAAGCAATAATTATAATAGCCCCAGATTTTTGTGGTATTTTATAAAAGATAACGTAAAATCTAAGGCATTCTTCTGGATTTTCAAAGACCCATAGTGTATTCCTAATTTGGGATAATTACAGAATTGTGAACATCTCTAAACGTACAGTAAGAGTGATGATTTTGGCATCTACTGGACTCATTTGGACAATAGAACTGTACTAGGATTCAGCAGTAAAGAGCAGTTTCTGCCCGAAGTTTTCCGGTCAGTCCGAAGTGTTGCGAAGAATTTGTGATGAGAGGACAGGGGCAGGACTGGCCACACTGACCTCATGTAGGAGCTGCCAGATTTCCATGATGCAGGTATGTATTTAACTCCTCTGAATGATTCAGCATTCACCTCAGTGACATGCCAAAGAAAACACTAGCATGCGACAATGCCCCCAGGCATCCAGTTGCACAAAAGGTTCTATTGTTACACTTCTTTCTGAAAATGAGAATTTATCAAATTAAGCTCTTGCCTTTTCAGGGCTTACAGGCCGGAAATTTCAGATTTTTAAGAGACAGTGAAAATGTTTCATGTATTGCCTTGGTCATAAATTTTGCTCATCCCAAACATCCTTCAAATAAATGAGTAAGATGATAAATAAAGCATGTATTAGTATAGTATTAATATTAATTTAAAATACATTTGCCGTCAAACTATTTCAATATTTATTTGAGGTTGTCAAGGCTAACTCCTACGTCTTCCCTCCCAGATATGTTATGGCATTAATTTCCAGATACATTATACAGATCTCTCTCATTGGAATTTCAGGAGAAAATTGTGGGATGGAAGCATTGTGTTACTTTGTCTAGATGAGCCTGTATACAAGTTACATGATGCCATTGGGCCACTAAAATGAATTGTCAGAGAATTGGTGAGCTTTATGATTCTTGGAGCCTGTGATAGAATAGTTTCAAGATTACAGAAGTATGTTGTACCTCCATGCAAGATGGAATGTAGCCATTGCTTTCAAAGCAAGGGTCTGTGTGACCACTCTGTTAGCATGGAAGCAGCAGCAGTCATGCATCTAAAAGCTAGAGGACAGCAATTCTTTGTTGCCTCTTAGGATTATTACATGCATTGCATGATGATTGTATGTCCAGTGACAAATGGTGTCTCTCGGGCTCTGTCTTGGGACTGGTGATCTTTAATATCTTTATCAATGACATGGACGGTGGGACTGAGTGCACCCTCAGCAGGTTTGCAGAAGACAGAGAGCTGAGGGGTGGAGTTGACACGACAGAAGAAAGGACCATCCAGAGAGATCTGGACAAGCTTGACAAGTGGTGATCCTGTGAGAATCTGGTGAAGTTCAACAAGTCCAAATGCAATGGGCTGCACCTGGTTTGGGGCAATCCCAGACATGGACACAGACTGGGAGATGAACTCATTGAGAGCAGCCCTGTGGAGAAAGACTTGGGGGTTCTTGTAGAGGAGAAGCTGGACATGAGCCTGCAGTGTGCATTTACAGCCTGGAGAGCCAAACGTACCCTGGGCTGCATCACAAGAGGAGTGGCCAGCAGGTTGAGAGGGGTGATTTTCCCTCTCTACTCTGCTCTTGTGAGACTGCATGTGGAATNGGCTGAAACTCCTCTCCTGTAAAAACAGGCTGAGAGAGCTGAGGTTGTTCAGCACAGAGAAAAGAATGACCAGGGGAGACCTTACTGAAGCCTTCTAGTACTTAGAAGGGGCTTATTAGAAAGGGAGAGTGACTTTTTATAGGGTAGGTAGTGACAGGATGATGGGGAACAGTTTTGAAAGAAAAGAGATTTATATTACATGTTAGGAAGAAATTCTTTACTCAGAGGATAGTGAGGCACTGGAACAGGTTGCCCAGAAAAGCTGTGGATGGCCCATCCCTGGAAGTGTTCAAGGCCAGGTTGGATGGGGCCCTGAGCAATCTGATGTTGTAGGTGACATTTAGCAGAGGGCTTGGGACTAGATGATCTTTAAGGTCACTTCCAACCCAAACCCTTCTGTGATTCTATGACCACCTAACAATCATATTCATGATTTCCTTACAAAGTGGATGAGTCCTGTTTCGTGTAAACCTGTGCTTAGTTCCCAGCCCCACCTATGTGGCTTTCACCATGGCTTAACCCCAGTTGTGACTGCTAGTAAAAACTGTGAGAGGTGTGGAATGTTTATAAAGTAACAGTAGGAGAGGTGCAGCTGGCAGTGAGACTGTCTGTAGTGCCGTGGGCAATGCTATATATGTCTTCTAAACTACAGTGTAGTGCTTGTGTTGCTTTTTATTTTCTCTTCTATGAAATCACAGTCCTGCCACTGTTTGTATATGCTGCTGCTCCAGCAGGGACCATAGTAATAATATATTTTCCATAGCAGATGTGCAGACAAAAGCTCACCTAATCTCCGTGCTGGCTGTACCAGCAGTGGTAACATAAAACTGTGCCTGCATCTCTGCAGGGTGTTATGGGTTCTGTTCTAGTGCCACCTCTGTTGTGCTCCTGTCTTTGAGATTAGTACCCAGGCTGTGACAGCTGGGGCTGTCCTTTTGGTGCTGATTTCAGTGATGGTTCAGAACTACTTTCATCCTTTTTGATATGGTTCTGTTTTGGGATCTGATTACAAAGCTTCTCATGAGACATGTCTTAATTCTGCTCCAAATCCATGATGGAAGAGGAACTTGGCAAAGAAAAATCATTCAGCACTTCCATGACAGTTGTGAGGAAAATATTTTATGTGAGCAGAGGCAGAGCAGTCAGAAGCCAGAAGATTTTTGCTGTTACATCCAGGATGTTTGCAAGTGGCAAGTGGTAAGTTCAACCACCTCAGGGATTCTCAAAGGGAATGACAGCTTCCTTATAGGCAAGAAATGGCCTGGGGAGAGGAGTGGTAAGCAGAAGGCAAAGGAGACACTGCAGGCAAACACTGACATCTTGAATTCTCTTAAGAGTTAACTTTTTTTATTTTTTTCTCTTTTGCCTCTGTCTGTTGCAGGAGGTCTGAGGAGGTGGTGCAGAGTTTCAGTGATGTTATAGACTCTCCCACTGAAGCCTTTCCATGTGTCCTCACTCCTGCTGTCTCCAACAAGGTAAAAGCAGTCCATGTTTGGCTCAGGGTTGATGTATGCTTTGAGTTATGTGTGCAGAAGAGTCGACTGAAATCAGGCTTGTGTGCATGTTTGTCTTACAGCTATAGTTGCCTCCTTCTGTGAGAATCCTAAACTTGCTAATTTGACCAGTTCTTATGCCATACTGTCTCAAGTCAATCTGACCCATTGAAAGAGAGAAAGTCCTGATACTTGTTTGACCAGGTTTCAGGTCATGGTTTTGCAACACAAGCAGAAGACAATTTGGCCAGTTGTTTTGTCCATGCTGCCAGTTAAGGAAGAACAATTCCATCATATCTTCAGCAAGCAAGTAGTTTCTTTGCCAAAATGTTGAAGGAGCTGTTGGCTCCTTCAATATCTGGGTTACCACAGAAGATAATGTTAGCTTCTGCAAATGTCAAATTATTTTTCTCTGTTGTCTTTTCCTTTTCACAGACTGTGGACTTGTTTGAGATGATTGAAAAAATGCAGGTAAGGAGAAGTAATTCTGCCAGACTTTGAGATCTCTTAATTTTTTGTAGCAAACAAATAATCAGCTACTATTTATCCTGTTGCTTCACTCACAATATCCTTTGATGTGGGTTTGCAGAACTTTTACGTCGTCTAGGCTCAATCTCTTACTCTTCAATGGGATTTCAAAAGCATTTTGCTATGTTCATTTTTCCAGTCAGCATGATAGAAGCAATAGACACAGGTTATTATAATTCTGTCTGTTCTTTGCAGAAGTGTGATTCTGAGAGAGAATCAAAGTTGCAATAAGTTATCTCTGGCATCTTCTTCAGGAAACTCTGTTCTGTTGGGTAGCAGGTGTAATGACAGGTGATTAATAGGATGTTAATCTAACTGCATTTAGCAAGGTCAGGCAGTTTAATAAATAACTACTGTAGGTCCTGTCTTTAACTTGTGTGAGAAAGAAGGACTCTGGCTTAATTCTTACACAGAAATACATGCATTTAGCTGCATATATTTTGTTATAAACCTAAAACAGGACAGAGTTGGGTTTTTCCCCTCTTACTGTATCAGATAAAGAAATAGTAATATGTTACCTGTGTTAAATATCTAACAATGAACATAGATTATGTTTTCAGATTTTGTGTTCTCAGAGCATCCTTGCAGGTTACCAATATTTTCCCTGAGTGGTGCACCTTCTTTGAGGTGCTGTGGTTAACCTTGACCTAACATAACACATAGCAAGGCACTCCTGCCCTATATTATGTGCAGGAATTAAAGTTGCCAAACCCCATTAACTTATTTTCTGGAATTTGGATGATCAAATTATGAATATGAGGGAAATGCCAGACTTCAGTGAGACTACAAAGGTGAGGAGGTGGAAGGTAGCAGCAAAATGCTGAGTTTAGAGTTATGAGGCTGAAGTACTTTTTGTCAGACTAGAGAGGAGGAATGTGGGAAGGGAGGGACTGTATCTGCCATGTATTCATGTGCAGACAGACCTTGCAACCACTGTACTGACATCCAAACTATGTTTGGGATGTGTTCTCAGTGCTTTAGAGTAGCAAGCTCCGTAAATGTGCCTAGCTCAATTACCTCTGTGCAGGAAAGTGAACTTGAGCATGTAGTGCTGCTTCAGTTCAGGCCAATGCTCAAACATTGTAACAATCCTTCCCAGGCCTTTTGAAATATGGATAAGGCAGAGTCACTACCAGGTGTCCCTCAGTGGAAGACTGATGCTTAAGATTGTCAGTGTTTCTCAGCTCCCAGTTTACCAAATGGAAAGTCTGACTGGATTTGCACCTCTTTGGTTAGAGATATGACAGGGAGCTGATGGGAATTTCCAAGGCATGCAGACTGCCTAATATTGCATCTATGATGTTTTCTTAGCTGCCCATTACTAACGTTTTATAGCATTTTTTTCTGGTTAAGCTTGTTTTATCACCTGACATGCACTAGGAGAATCAATAACTGCTGTTTAAGTATAATAGGTTTTTGAAAATTATGTTTCCCAAAAGAAAAACCCCAATTTTTCTAATACTTTTTATGGTCTTTGTTCAGGTTTTTACTAATTCTTGATTCTCTTATGTTTGTTTTTGCTTTCCCTTTCCTTCCGTTTGACTGTGACTATCCTTTAGATTTGTTGAACATGCTTGAAAACAAAGTCTAGGATTTTCATTAGCAATCAACGTGAGTGAAAACCAAAGCAGGAGATTTGAACATTTCTCCTGTAAACGAACAACAAAAAAGCCTCAAAATAGAACTGATTTTTGAGTACTTTAACAGTTTGACTGGAATATAATTGTTGCACTGAAAATTAGGATAGCCATTTCACATTCTGTGAGATGAATTAGCAGGTAAAGTTGTACTCTCTTTTTACACTGAAACTAATGCCAACATCTGGGAAAGAAGTTTACCTTTTTTTTCTTTCTCTCTTTTTTTAAAATTTTTTTTTTCTCTTCAATTTTATTAATTATTTCTTGGAAATAAATGAGCTACTAGCCATATTGTTCTGTGCTAACAGATCTAGTGAAGTCACAGTGTATACTCTATTAAGGACAAGTATGTTGTTCCTAGATTGCTTTGCAGTGCAGGTGATTGAAAGACAGGGAAATTTTATTTCATCCAATAAGCTCACATGTTTCAGGTCTTCATATGTTTGCATAGCCAACCCCCCTTCACTTGACTGCTTTTGTTCACTCCCTCTGTTCTGCATTTTTACAGTTTCTGCATATTCTTCAGTCTTGTTTTCTCACAACTACTCTCATGGGTTTTTTTCCTGTATCCCCTTTTGTATCCAAGTTGTCTGTTTTGAACGAGTCCCCTCCAGGCAGTGCTCTTTCCCCATAAAATATGTGTATCATCATAGCGTTGTTATGCCATGTTGGACCCTGACTCTGGGTCTGGACACCTTTTTCTCTGTCATTCACTCTTTCATCCTGCTCAGGCCAGGTGTTTCCCCTGTACAAGACCTTGGGAATATGAGATTCCCAGACTGATGCTGTCTCCAGTAAGCTACCCAGGGAAACTGGCAGTGCTGCAAGCAAAACCAGATCAAACCAGAAGGATGTCTCAAGGGGTGGCTGAGACTCCTGCAGTTTATTCCTCTCCCTTTTGGGGAATGACAGTGATCATCAAGCAGTTGTTCTGCCCATACTTTGGCACTTCAGCAGCTTTTGCTCTAAGTTTCCTGTGATCCTGGTTACCCTTTAAAATAAAACTTTGGACTGTACAGCCCAGGGTTGCATTATTCTTATCTTAAGCTTCACTCTAGAGGAGAGGTTGTAGAGGCTCTGATACAGAGCTCATTTACAGCAGACCAGAAAGTTTTCCCCCAGGCCTTGCTGAGATACTGGTCTCCTACCAGGACCTCCTTTGAAACTGGAAAATTCTTGCATTTATCTGATCTGCCAAAATGCCAAGGAAAGAGAGAGAAATATTAGAAGATTGCAGTTTCCCAATCTCCATTTCTGTCCCAGTACTTTTTGCAGTTGATCATGGAAGTCTGTGGCTGCTTTGTACCCATGTGTTTGTCCTGTCTCAGTCCTATTTTGACAGTGCACAGGACCTTCTGGTAGTGACAGGACTTTCTCTCTCTTTTCCAAATCCTTGTTTCAGAATCTGGACTTCCTTGTGAACCTCACCTGAGTAGGTTGACAACTGAAACTTGAGACCACATCAACGAAACACTTTTTAGCACTTACATTCCATGAACTCAACTTTTTCACCTTTACAACTTCCCTAAATGCAAAATGGTTACTAACTACCTCCACAAAAGATAAATATAACTTGTCAACCTGTGTTCCATCTTCATTTCACAACTCACCACATCCCGGTAATTGGTTCTTTGTTTTGTCAATGCTATGTACTGTTATCACAATTCAAAACATGTATTCTAAAGCTTTCCTATGAAGAATATTTCCAGGCTGTTATTTGTTTAGTCTCCGTTGTTGAAAATACAAAAGGAGAACAATTTTTTTGGGGAGGGTGGGTAACTTTCTTGAAGCCCAGCTTTTGTAGTTTGATCTTATGTCACGCTGTAGATAACATGTGAAGCTTCTTTCTTGTAGTAGAGCCAAGGAAAATAATTAGGTCTTTTGTTATCTACTCATTGTTCCTTACTTGCTGTACTGTGTTTCTATGTTTAACCAATTAAAATTTGTTGTTACTGCTACTTTTTGGGATTGAACTCAACCTCAGACTTCTGAAGAATGAACTCATGCATCTACTACTAGTCCCCTTATCCTGGAGTGTGGCCATACTGCTTTACTTCTGATGTTTCTAAGAGTTTTCTAAAGGTGTTAAGCATTTGTTATGTACGGCTTCTCATGATTTCGTGAAGGTTTAGGTTTTTTTATGGCTCCTTTTTACGTTCTTTCAATAAACTTTCTCATTTTCCTAAAATCTTGTTTTTATATGAAGTGGATGTGTTGGGTTTTTTTCTTTATTTATTTTTTTTTCCTTTTTTTGCTCCTGCAAAGAGCATTCTGATTATGAATCCTCATTGGTAAGGTTGCTGTTGCTCAGTGTTAGTGGTACTATGCTTGCAGTTTTTGCACCCTGTACAGCTGGAGCGTTGTCCAAAACTTTTGTTTCTAAGTCTCCACTGTAGAGCTCCTCTGAGATTTATCTATTTCTATGAGACTCTAGTTGACAAGCTAGTTCCACTGTAGAATATGTGCATAAGCATGGCTGTTATAAATCCAGTTCTGCTTATTTTCACAACGAAGTCAAGAGCTGCTTATCCTGTCTGGAATCCCCAATTAGCCATGCCATTAAGCAGTCACTGATGATATATAAAAATGTAGTCTCAGCATCATGTTCCATTATGAGAGTTACAACATTTAGGTGACTGTAGTTGAATACTCAAGTACTGTGTGTAAGAGAAACCTAGATTTTAAATCCTGGTCCTCACCTTCCTATCTGATGATGCAAATTCTGCTTCTTACTCCTCTGTCTGTGTTGCCCACTTGGACTATGACTTTATATCTTCTGGTCTGGGCCTCTGCTCAGTCTGTGTTGGGGCTCTTCTCACTAAAATTGTCCTATTCTTGTGTGCTTCTGCTATAGAGGTGTGGTGGAAATGAGCTACTTTGCCGTGGTGAGAAGGCAGAGGATGGAATAGCCTTAAGGAGGAGATTCAAGTCTGGATGCCAGCTCCTGCTTCAGGAATAAACTAGGCAGACAGTAGCCTTTTGCTCTATTCCAACCCACCTTGTAATCATTCTTTTTATTGTTTAGGATAGGAAGGAAGGTAGCTAGAAGAGATTAGAGAATCAAATAAGAGAATCAGTTTGGGAGATGGTTTTTAATATCTGCCAGTTGTCTGCTTTTTAGGAGGTGTAAGCTTGGGTGTAGCTTTTCAGTTTTAATGCCAGATTAGGGGACTAGCCAAGTTCTAGCTTCTTTTTTCCTTTTTATTCCAATCTTCCAAACTTGCTTAAAATGGATGATTTTATAGAGAGACAAAATATGCATATTGAGGATGTGGAGAAGGATGCAGAGGGTAAGTGAAACAGACATGCTAAAATACAGGATTCACTGTCTGTGACTTTATGTTTCCAGGGGAGTCGTCTGGATGAACAGAGATGTTCCCTTCCAGCTCCTCTCAAGGTCAGGCCAAGTTGTTGTTGCCTCCTAAAATGCTGAGAATGGCAGATAATTACTGAATTACTGACCTGGCTTGCAGTGTACTTTCATACTGGAATGAACAGGGAGTCTGCAAACATCCCAAGAACACTTACACGCTTGCTTTTTTTCTTTTCTTTTCTTTCCTAGTTGCTGCACAAGACAGTGAAACTATATAGCTGAAATAGAATTAACATTTCCCTTCTTCTAATTTAAGTGGCTTCAATAAGAGTTTATTATTATTATTAGAAGTGTTAGTTTTGACCAAGTAATTTCTTAAATTTATTCAATTTATGAGCTGTAATAATATTTATGAAACCATACAGCATTTATTTCAGTAGTCTCCTTGATGACTCATAGAGATGCTACTAGAAAGTTGACCTATTTTGCCCAATATTAAGGCAATAAGAACAGATTCCTATCATTAAATCCTCAAGTTGAAGATTAAATTCCATTTCTTCAGTCTCAGCTCAGGCCTACTAACCTTAAAATGAAACTTGACCTTGACTTTTATCTTGGGATGACCTATGAAAAAAACCATATAAAGAACTGGCATGGCTTTACTCTGACAGAGATAGTCAGTGCTCTTTGTGGTGATGGAGGGGGCATCCAAGTGGAATAAATTGGCTCAGATACTGCTTCTGTTCTCTGAGTCACACCTCGGCATTGCTCAGATGCATACCACGGAACAGCCATGGAGATGACACAGCCTCAATCTCACTGTAAATACCAGCACTTTCTCTGCCACTCCTACTGACATCCCTGTCAGCAGGACAGCCGCTGTCTAACACTGTATGGAAGGAAAGGAGAGAGGCTGTCACTCCTGACCACATCAAGTTTTCCTATAGTTTGGTTACTTCCTGGTTTTGCATGCCTATATTCCCTGTAGTTTGGAGGAGGAGAGTGGGTAGAATCTGACTCCTACGTTTATTGTTCTCAAAGTTCTTTATTATAATGCTGAGACCTTGGAAATGGAGTCTAACCTTGAGTCCTGAATTAAAACTCTAAGGATGACCTAGAGCAGAATTGCACAGGGCGCAGCTTGCACAGTCATGAGAGCGTAATACTTAAAAAGATATCACGTACTTTTGCTAATGACCTGTTCTGATTTCAGACAGAAGAGGAGTATATTCCTTATCCCAGCATCCATGAGGTGAGCTATTACTGCTCTCTTCTCTCACTGTTTGTCTTTGGACTTCATTGGTTTTTCAGCTTATTCACCTTCCAGCTTACAGACCTGTCAGCTTTAATGCTCTCTGTCCTTCTGAATAGGTATTACAGAAAGGGTGGCCATATCCTCTCATTATCCTGCCCCAGTTTGGGGGCTACTGGATTGAAGGGACCAGCCACAACCTCTCCAGCTTGAGTCCAAGTCTGTCTGATGTACCCTTTTCCTGGAGTGGTAAAGTGAAACTGGAAAGTGACCCTACAGCCAAGCTGTACCGCAAACATTTTCTGGGGAAGGTAAGAGTGACCTTCAGAGCCTTCTTTGCCCACCCAGCCACAAGGCTGAAATGTTTCTCAGGCTTTTTCTGGTGAGCTTAAAAATGTCTGCAGTGCTGCTGCTTTTCAGTTCCTTATGATGCCTTGGACTGATGTCAATGAGGTACATACTATGATGTAGTCTGTAGTGTTTTAAATCGATTATGTCCCCTCGTAACTGTGCATCAGTAGAAAGATTTGCACAAGAAACACTTATTTAGTTAAGAAGGTTTTTTGAGGCTCCTGTAGAGATACCAACCTTGGGATAACAAGTGGACAAAAGTGTAATAGTATTGGAAGTGGAAATGGCATTATTTTTAGACGGAACTTGAGCACTGACAGTGTAAGCTCCTCAGTAAAAAGCAGAACAGTCCATTTCCTTCAGTGTATGGTCCTTACAGAGTGTGTATGATGAAAACATAGCATGTGTCCTATAGTTGTTGAGTAAGTTTGGTGCTAAATGTTCCATGAATTAAAAAATTGCACTTTGACATAGGGAAACAGAGCTAGGCCTCATAAAGTGAATGTTTGCTGGCCAGCCATTAAGGTCCATCTGGGTGGGCCTGGTTAGGGAATTGGCTGATTACCAGGCTGAATCTCAGCATGATATTAGCCAAAAAGAACAAGTGAGAAAAACCCATGATCTTTTCAGAGATTTAGTTCATGGCATAAGGAGATAAGAAAGCCTGACAAGTATGTTGACACTGCATCGTGTTCAGTGATCTCCCTCAGTGACCGCTGAATAAGTTCAAAACCAGGAATAGGTGGTGCTTTGCACCATGCTGGGGACCTGTTCTGCAGTAGTTGGGCTTGTCAGATTGATTTTCTGTAGCAAATCTTGTTCCACAACACTGGAAAATTATATTAATATGATTTATAAATAATTAGGGAAAAAAAGGAAGCCTTCCTGGAGGCTTCCCCTCAAGACTAACAGATCTGCTGTGCAATCTGTTAATGGACATTTATCCTGTAACCTTCTGGAAGCTTTCAGTATGCCAACTGTAATTATTTTTCTGTCATGGTAAATTTAGGGTTGTGCTTGAAGGCTTCCAGAGCTAGATGGGATGAGAGGCAAATTTGGATATGATTTTTTCAGTCCAGTTGTAGGATTCACTGCTGACCTGATATCATAAAACAGTTCAGGTTGGAAGGGACCTCTGGGGCTCATCTTGTCCATAGTCCTGCTCAAGCAAGGCCATATCATCATTGTTCCTTCCAAGTGAGATCCAGGATTTCCTCTGTCGTGGAGGTTTGTATCTTCAAAGTGCCCAACCATCAGTGCCTCAGTACTACGGAAAAACTCTCTCCTATATTCCTCCTTTTCAGGTGTCCAGTGTTTTATTCTTTGCCTTAACTGACATGAATGTGCATCCATGTTCAATTAAACGTGCAAGGTTTTGAGCAAGCCACTGTCAGAAAAGAACAAGGGGAGCAGGACTCTTGGCACAGAAAACTCTACCCTTGGCTAAAAAGCTTTCCCCATGGTTTAAAAGCTTAAAGAGAGAGCTCAGAGCTTTTCCACTTAGAAGAGTATTTCTTCAGTACAAAGTTAGTGGTACCAGTGATTTTGATGCTGTCTCTGTTGGGTCTTTTTCTTGTTGGTTACATGAGAAGGTTATTTCAGCGATGTCAGGAAAGGTCTCTTTCATGCTTTGAATAATGGCAAACAGTTTATAGCTGAAGAAGAGTCTGAAAGCATCACATGGTGGGAGATGCATAGCCAGTGGTTTAGCGAATATCCTTTAAGCAAGACAGGAGATCAAAATATTGTGTGGTACTACAAACTTTAATGAATGTCTGTGTTGTGGATGTGTGTGTGTAGATTGCTCAAACTCAAACAATTCTGTGATACTTTTTACAGAAAATTTTGCAGCAGGTTCTATAAAACAACACCAGAAAGAGTGCTAGAACATTCAAGACATAGCTCAGTTAATTTTCCTTGCTTCATGATCTGTATTTTATATCATGATTACACAGTAAGATTTATTTAGCCTTTAGGAAGAAGGCTGTAAAACCTTATGTCTTATACTGTGGGAATTATTCGATGTCTATGTTGTTTTTCAAGACTGTAATAAAGAGAAGTAGCCTGAAGCCAGAAAGGATTTAATAAAAGTATACATTGTAACTGCCAATCAAATAAACTTAGGGTCCGAGCATTTGAAGCTCTCAGCGCTGAGGGAGAAGCTTTCCTGCTATACATTCATATGTGAACATGCATTTCTCTTTTGTGCGGTCTTTTCTTTGTGCTGGTTAAAGTTGCTGCAGATGGCAGATGTCTTCGTAGCTTTATAACTTCTTAGGCAAACTGTCAGCATTCCTGGTGTGTTCTGTTAGTCTTTTCCCTTGGCCCATGAAAGATATTTAATTTTTTTTACAGAGATCTATTTGAAATCCAGAACTACCTTTCAGACTATATTAAATGTTACAGAAACTGCTCCTGTGGCTGAATGATTTGTACTTAATGCATAGGTCATCTCAGCTCCAGGGTATCTTGTCATCACTGACTTGCAATCTTCAGTATCAACTGTAAAGCCTTTTGATGGTTCATCTCTAACTTCAGGACAGCTAACAATAAAGGCTGCTGTCCAGTGAAGGAATATGAGTCTGATGTACGTTGCTTATGTGTTTTTACAGAGAAAGAAAATCATAAGGAGTAAATTATAGGTTTGTTTGTACTTAAAATTGCTCAGATTTCAGTTTGAACCCCAGGCTTACATTCAGGATCAAGCTACATAGCCAGAGTGGCTTTTACAAAAATTCAGTTATTGTAAGACCTCCACTAATTCTGGTACCCATCCCCTGTGAGGATTGCACCCATTTGTGCAGCTCTGCCTAGCTATGTCAGCTGCAGAGCTGATAGCCCAGTCTCCAAAGCAATTGAGATCCCCCTGTATGGGATCTGCTGAGGTCTGTCTTAGAAGTCTCGTCAAAAGGCATCTTAATTTTTGGTCTTTGCAACTCATTGTTACTTTTAGCTGCAGCTAACCTCAGGCTTTGGCTCTTCTTTTGCTTTGCCTTCTAGTTTCCATTTTTGCTGGCATCATGCCATCTTTTTCCTTAACAGCCTGTCTTGGGCATTCCACCTGACATTTGACTTCTTCAGTTTAAGGATTTTGATTTTAGACTTCAACTGACCATGGATCAAGGTCTTGCTTTGCTCCTTGAATCTATCTGTTGCTCAGCTGCTCTGTCTTTCTGCCCTTGGACACAGTGACTTATCACACCTGATTCTAAGCTGAAATCAAATTCATTGGTAAGTCACTGTGTCCAAGGGCAGAAAGACAGAGCAGCTGAGCAACAGATAGAGTTAGATAGCTACCTCTTCACATTTTGGCTTAGGGTGGGGACTGTAGTCTTACTTATTCCTGTTTTTTGTTTCAAAGAGAGGATTGGTTTATGTCTGTTAACTTGTAGTTGGCTGTGTCCACATAGATATCAGATATTTCACTAGATATCAGAGTATTTCACTAAATATATCTTTATTTCTGACCGTGAGTCAGAACTGTGACTAATACAGAAGATTTAGACAGCAAGGCAATCTTAACAGTGTTTTGTGAGAGGTTGCAATCCATTAGAGCTAGAGCAGACCTTCTAGGCATATATATATTCTATATATTCTAGGCAAAAGACTGAGGAAGGAACTGACAGACTAGCAACCATTATTTATCAAATTATGCTTCACTCCCACTGCGTTTGTGACTAATTTATTGTGCCTGGAGTATTCCTTTCACAGAACATATTCCAAATTGTGCAAGTTTTGACTGTACAACTGAATACAACTTGCTGTCCCACTTCTGGGTCATGCTTGATGATGCTTTTCCACTAGGATGATGTGAGTGATCAAGGAATTTCTGCACAATTTCACCAAAATAGTATTTTCGTTGTGCTGGAGGTTTCCATTCACATCCTGTGTCAAAAGGCTTTAAACTTTTGAGATTAGAGATTATGTAGCAATATATATGATTTAGCAATATACAAAATGAACATTGCAATACCTAGGCCACTAGAACATGGCTGTATACCCAGGAAAAATGTATGGCCACAGCCACTTACATATAGAGATTGAAGATGTTTGCAGTATCTTTCATTGTTTGACTGCATGACTGTTCCAGGCACACTCCACTAAAGCTCAGGCAGTGTTAGTGGCACTGCTGAGACCAGTCTTCATCTGCAAAACCTCTTTGCTTACTGGCTGTATCCTTCCTGAGATGTGAACTCCTGGAGTTGAGCCATTTAATCTAATCCTGCCATTGCTCTTTAGATAGAAAATTCCCACAACCACAGCCAGTTGAATGTCTGGAAGATACTGCTTAGTCAAGCAGAGTCTGAATGGATACAGGGAAAGTCCATGAAAGATGCAATTTTATTTACGAGAAACTCAATTTCTTCAAAACACGTTGCTGAATGTTTTAATACTATTCCTTCTCACGAACCCTTCTGATGTTGGACAGGTGAGGATGAACTGAACTGACTGGATGCAGTATGACTGATATGCTCATGCACTGATGATCAAGTGATCTGAAAGACAATGTGCACACATCTGGAAGCATGCTACTTCTAGTTAAATTAATAATTAGCTAATCTTGACTGACAGGTTGTATACAAAAAAAACAACCTGGTAAGCTTCTTCAGGAAGTGTGTTAGGGGTAATGCATTTTCGTTTCCTGTTTGCAGGAGCACCAGAACTTTTACTCCAGTGACATGTCCTTGGGCTACCTAGTACTTTCTGTGAAGTATGAACAGATTGAGAAACAGGAAAATCTACGCCTGTTGCTGAGGTAACAGTGGCTGTTACTGAGGTGTATGCTGCTGTGCTGGGTCTTACTTTGTGTTCCCTCTGCAGAGATGTGGGTGTGAATTTTGTGTCTTTCTTTTGGAGAGAAAAGGAACTGCAAAGAAACCTTTGAGCCTTTTTCTTGCCTTCTGCTCTTGGGTTGCTCTCAGCAATTTCATTAAAGAACATGGTCTGTGCTTACAGATGCATCTTTGTAGTACCTGCGTGGAAAACACCTGTTCTTCCCTCAAATAGAAAATTTTTCTGTTTATTCTGTCTACTTAAAAACATGTGAGTACTCTCTAGGAGAATATGGATTCCCTAATGGAGGACAGCCTAGCCCAGCCTTTATACTTGAGACTAAGGCTCCCTTGAATGTGATTTAGAGCATTCCCTGCATTCCTCGAGCAGTCTGTGAAGCCATAACCCTTAGAGAGGGTTATGAAGAGAGATATTACCTAGAGAGACCTGCTGAATGAACTGCAAGAAGAACAGAGAAGGATCTTCTCTGCCACTGCAGAGAAGCTTTTTGCTGCACCGTGAGCTGGATGCACTCCTTGTAGGCAATGCTACTGGAACCAAGAGATGTACAGTTGCTGCTGACAAGGATTTGTCCAGGACTGAGGGGAAAAAATGGTTGCATAGGAATTAGCTAGAAGAAAATAACTGCTAGGTTTCCTCCAGTGTCTGCAGAGAGTGCTTCAGACTGCCAGCAATAATCTGGGAATAAAGAGAGAGCCTGTTTGTGAGCTGTGCCTGGGAATGTTTATCTTCCTATGTGGAGGAGACCAGGGAAGAACAAAAGGGTAGTTATTCTTCTATTAAGATATTTTATTATATGCAGTACTTTTTGCTCAATAGCTTGTTTATAATGGTTTGAAGAGGCTTTTGACAGCTCAATATTTCTTCTTCCTTAGAAAGATATCTCTCCTTAAATAAAGAGAAAGGCAGATTTCCTCTGTCAGCTTTCTGGAACAATGCTACACCAGTTTCTATCTCCTTTACTTTGCATAGCTCTGCTTTCCTAGGCTGTTTGTAACAGACCTTTTAACCATCTTTCAAGCCGTCACTGATCATTGAAATCCCTTATTCTGTGTCCATGAGTTGTATTTTGACATTTAGATTTCTGTGAAAGAAAATGGTGTGGGGAGGGGAAGTAAAACACTTCTTCAGGGCAGACAAGAGTGCAAAGGAGCAAAGACACTAAGGGCTCCTGTTTTGTCTTCCTCTGCTCATCACAACAGGTGATGTGCAGTAAGAAGTGAAAATACCTTGCTTTTCCAGTGATTCTTTAAAGAGCCAGTTTTGCTTGTGTCTTCTTTCAGCCATGTCTCTAATGCTTTTTTGTTTTGTGTCAGGACTCGTACTGGCACCAAACATGATCTAATTCCCATTTCCTGTCTGAATGAGTTTCCCAATGCTGTTCAGATGGCAAAGGTGAGATTCATGCTTGCCTGTTTGTCTTAAGGCCTCATTCTTCAAGTTATTTTCACCTCTGTCCTCCCATTTCCCTCTTTTTCTACTATTCCCCAGTTGAACTGTCATATAGTTCCCTTTTACCCTTCCATTTGCCTTCTCTTCTTTCTCTTCTAATTTTACCTCAGAATTTTTGCCTGAAGGGGCTCCTGTCAGATAATTATAAACAGTGCCTACACTCTCATGCCTGCAGCAAGCCAGGGCACATGATAATCACGCTTCTGTTTCCCTGTCTCTCTCACTCAACAGCTACTGTGTGAGGATGTGAATGTTGAACGCTTCTTTCCTGTCCTCTATCCCAAGGTACAGTGTTCTGATATGTCTGTATATCACTTTTCCATCAAGATCTGGCTAATGACATGCAGTTGATAATTTCTGTTTTCGTTACCTCAGGCCTCACAGCTTATTGTTGCATTTGATGAACACGTCATAAGCAATAACTTCAAATTTGGGGTCATCTACCAAAAGCCTGGACAGGTAAGACCCATCAGATCCCATGGTACGTGGGGCAAAACGCAGAGTCAGTTTTCTTAGCTTAAAGGATGCAATGGCAAGGTCTGCACTGTCCAGAAGCAGTGGCCTGGAGGCAGCAGTGTTTGTGCAGTGCCGTGGTTCCTTTGGCTTGCCTCTTCCACCTGCAGTGTCTCTGGCAGTATAGGCTTTGTGCATCTCTGAACCCTAACTCTAACCTTCATGGCAGCTTGGGGCTGAGGCACAGGACCCCAACACCATGGGGGCCCAGATCAGAAATGTATTCGAGCAGAGATGTTTGTTGGTTGAACTGTCTATAGAAATGACTACTTGTTCTTTGTACTCCTTGTGCTTCTTACTACTTCTGCTTTCCTTCTGTAGACAACTGAAGAAGAAGTCTTCAGTAACACAGTAGAGAGTCAGGGTTTCCTGGAGTTCCTGGATTTCCTTGGTGACAAGATTCAGCTGCAGGATTTCCGTGGGTGCGTACCCAGTGCAGCTGGAAAGCCAGAATACGTTAGAGAACGTCATGTGTTCAGGGGCTGTGGCTCTGTTACAGCCCAGCTTCCAGAGAAGTACTGTGTCTTCTGAATCCCAGTGCAGATGAAGAAGCCCCAGATGCTTTTGTCAGCCATCACATCTGGGAACTAATTGGAGCTTAGATCTCTGCTGGTATTTTGATTTGAAGGTCACCTAGTATCTCAATCTGACCCATAGTATCAGCAAAGAATAATTTTATTTGGCAGTGCAAATACAAGTTTGTTTCACAGTGGTGTGGGGGAGTATTGTTTCGGGCTCTTTCTGTGAGGCTTCCCATCCCTTCTGTAGTTCTAACATATGGAGTGTGTTTCTCAGAAGAATGCCAAAGAAGGTAGCTACTTTGAGGATCCCTGGTTTAACTTCATAGCTTTTAGCAAGCTGGTATGTTCACCAGCACAAACATGGTGCAGCTTCAGTCAGTACATTGGTTTGGGGAAGATTTGGTGCCTCACTATGACTGATTTCCTAAAAATTACCTTTGATAGTGCTGGTACACTACCGTTACTGATACTGTCTGTCTTCTCTCTGCTCTCTCATTTCTGTACTGCCTGACCTGTGGTGTGGATTTGCTCAGGTTCCGGGGAGGCTTGGATGTTACCAGAGGTCAAACAGGCACTGAGTCAGTCTATACAAATTTCCGGGGGAAGGAGATCATGTTTCACGTGTCCACAAAGCTGCCCTTCACAGAGGGAGATTCCCAGCAGGTATCAGAAGGAGGAGTAAGGATTACAACAGTGTGGTTGGGAGAGGAGGGGTGTTTGAAGAAGGACTGCATAGAAGGGAGAATGTCTGACTATAATGTTGGGAATTATGGCAGGAGTAATGGCAAAAGTAGTGATGAGGGGTTTAGTGGACAGATGGGTTTGAGATGTTAGGCAAACTGGTGTCTGAGGTCCCATCATACTGTTCTGCTGTTTTTCACCTGCCTTCTCTCTTCATTATTTCTTTACTCTCCAGCTTCAGCGGAAGCGTCACATTGGGAATGATATTGTAGCCATCATTTTCCAGGATGAAAGCACACCTTTTGTCCCTGATATGATTGCATCTAATTTCCTACATGCTTATGTGGTAGTTCAGCTCACTCATAGCACCACTGGGGACACTCTCTACAAGGTAACCAGGATCAATACATTAGCCTCTACTGATTTTCATCCTTGAAGTGGAAACAGGTTCTTGGGCCTTTGGGAGAGGTGCAGGTTCAGCCATATGTTGTCCTGATTCCTTGAGTATCTACACCTGGAAGCAGAGTTAAGTTGTATGCTTTTCAAAGTAGCTGATTAGTTTCTGAAGCTTAAAGCTTTGGAATTGAAGCAGAAAGGATTCAGGTAAAAAATTTTGCTTACATCGAAGAGCATGAGCCACAATTGATCTCACTTTGAGGGTTGTCTCGCCAGACTTGTGTAAGTCTGGTGAAATTCATGTCTGCATTGCCCGTGCTGCACAGCACAGTGCTTGCAGCTTGCACTGCCTGAGGCTGCAGGTCAGATACAACTGGTTGACCTAACTATGGAATCCAAGCCAGCTACACTGGCTAGATTCCAGAACTGATGCCCATCTGGCAGTGAAGTGTTACCTGTTAGGGCCTTCCAGCTGGAAGAAGCCCTGCTAGAGCCCAGATTAATTATCTGCAGCCTTTGGACACAGCTCGTTCTACCTCTGATGCGACTCCATGTGGATATCTGTATAACTTTATGTTCAACTTTCAGTGATGCTGAGAGAGCAGAAAATAAAAAGGAACTTGGATTTGTGCTGAATTTTCCATTGTAGAAACATTTTAATCCAAATGCCTTGTGTTGTATTATGTAGAGATTTTGATATGATGATAATGAATCCTTATGCCTTGGAGGTCTACAGGAACACCAAGAATATCAAAATTAGGACAGTATCCCTATCTTCTCTTCCACCAAGAGGATGTTGGTGGTGGAGCAACCACCTTCCCTTGTTCTCTATGCTTTGGGCATCTGGTTTGTAGTGAAAGCCTTGTGTTGACCAGGCCATGGAGTTCCAGTTCTCCTCTTGCTCTCTGTTTTGTAGGGCACAAAAATTCACTGGACTTTTTAACGACAAGGAAAGAGCTGGGAAAGCTTGCTACTTGTTGTGTGCCTTTCTGCCATTGTTTTCATCTTTGCTTGTCTGCAGTACCATTTTTTTTGTTGTTAGTGTAATAGGGCTGCTTCATTCTGTTAAGAAGAAATCATCCCAATAATCACCCTAGAGCCAGTGCAGAGTTTTCTGTAAAGGGTTTTCTAAAGGGGCTTTAACTGATGCTGCCTTGAGAGCATTGTAGTACACAAAAAACTGCCATTTGAAAGATTTCTTTGCCATCCCTTGTTCCATTTACTTAAGCTTTTGTGCCTACTGCTAAATTGGAATATTAATTGAATTTATTTCACAGAATAAATTTTTGCAATCAGAAAACTAAAAATGCAAAGCAGGATTTTAATTGGTAGATATCTATTAAGAGAGAAATGGAGTCTTTGTAATTAGAGGATGTGGCCTAAAATGTGAGAAATCTGAATTAAATCAAGAGCCTATTTCCTTCTTCCTCTCATTAAACTCACATCTCTTAGTGGCTTTGTGACATTTATTTGTTTTTTTTGAGGCAGTTGTGGTTGTAATGACACTGCTCTCTCTTGTATGAAAGGACAAATAATGGTCTTGTTTTGTTTCAAACATGATAAAAAAAACCCCTGTGAAACATTGTGAAGTACTGTATGTATTTGGTAAGATAGCTACATATAATTTTGGGTAAGTGCTGTGAAGAAACAAATGACCCTGTAAAAACTGGACTGCATTACAGTTACTTCTTTAGACTTTGGTATGTCAGGTAAGAATGTGCTAAAAATAAAACAAATGAAGCCTATCTCTTACTGAGAAAATCCATTTGCATGTTTACCACCTGTGACTGACAGAGGCAGTGGCAGTGAGATAGACCCCTCAGTGTGCAGCTTATCTCCACTAAGGATTCTCTGTAAAAAAATAGGTCAGTACAACCACACTGACAAAGGCTCTTTAGTGGAGAATAATCTTGCAGGCTGAATAGGAGCATTTTTTTGTTCCTAAATATACTGGTTATGCTAGTTATTATTTTAAATAAATTTAAAAAAACCAGTCAGTTCAGCTTTCTTTATTGCTCTTACTGTGTGCACATCTAGCTGACTGAGTTTCTGGGAGGTAAATGAGCAGTACATCCATCCACTAAATTCAGGAACAGAGGGATGCACAGGACACTGTATTGCATCGCTTTTGTATAGGTAAATTATTTAGGAAGAACTAGATCTATCATAGTAGTTTGATGGTCTCACTTGTGTTCTGATACTCATTTTTTCCCCTTATATTATTTCAGGTTTCAGTCACAGCCCGAGATGATGTCCCCTTCTTTGGACCACCTCTGCCAAATCCAGCCATATTTAAAAAGGTTTGTTTCTCTGGTCCAGCGTTAGTTGGCAGGGGGCGTGGTGCACACACTTGTGTTCTGAGTCAGTACTGTCAGTCTGCCTAGAGGACTTTGGAGGTCCAGAGAATAGTAAGCAGAGCTTTTATAATGTGATATTTTTAGTAGTGTTTTCATCTCCAGTTTAGTCTAGTTTTCATCTTGTCTCGTAGAGTGCAGAGTTTCGTGAATTCCTTCTGGTCAAGCTCATCAACGCCGAGTACAGCTGCTATCGAGCTGAGAAATTTGCTAAATTAGAGGTTGGTCTGTTACCTGGATGCTTCAATTAAAAATTACAATTATATATAGATAATAAATATATTATCACACAAAGAAAATAAAGTAAAATTTCTGACTTCTGATTTTGTGTTAGTTAAGAAAGGAAAATGAAATGGGATTTTATACTCAGTTATGGGATATTTCCTTTATATTTCTTAGCAGGTGTGATAGAATATGAACAGGTACATTATCCTGTAAAGATCTAATCCTCAAGTAAGGATGAGAATATGATGCATATATTTTGCTGGAGGAAATTCTGTATTAGCTGAAATTCAGTATTCTGGTACAGGATGCATGGTGATATCACTGATTTTTGGTTCAAGGTACCCCAAATTCTGTTCCAGACTCTGCTGTTGCCTGATCTAGGAAAAAACATGTCTCTGTTTCATCACCTTTAAAGAAGTGTCCTTTATAACTTCCTATAGAAAGAGTTTAAAAGGGCTGGGTGTTACTGCAAAATATTTTGTAACTATGCAGTTAAAACCATTTCATGCAGTTTAAACTAATTTTCATGGCGTTTTGTTGTTGTCATTGTTGGTCTTTTGGGGTTTTTTTTAAGAAGGATGTGAGACATTGAAAAAACAGGAAGAAAATCTCTCTCCTTCCAATAAAAGCTGTTCTCATTCCCAATGCTGATGCAGGAAAGAACACGGAGTGCCCTCTTGGAGAGCCTTTTTGAGGAGCTGCAGCTTCGCAGCCGCAGCATGATGGGATTACCTGTAGGGGAGGATGACAAGATAGAGAATGGCAGTGGGGGCTTCCTCGAGAACTTCAAGGTAAGCCTTTCTACAAACCTACAGTGTGGCCTAGAATTCCATACTGGACCTTAGAAGTCAAACTCTTTATGCTTTGTGATGGTGTCAAGTGTCAGATGTGGTTTTATTCCGTGACTTACAGAAGAAGGCGTCAGTGTTTGGAAGGGGAATTGAAATAACTAGGAGCAAGGAGCTTTCAGTTCCTACAGCAGATCTCTTTCAATTCGTTTTCATTGTAACTGAAAGAATTGCAGGAGTCACTGCAATAGTTTCTAACTTATCTCTGAGTGTACTGTCTAGAAAAAACTGTGATAGTTTACTTACCCTCTAAAAGCCAGAATTAATTTACCTTTTTTAGTGTAAATGACATGTTAGGGGGTTTTTGTTGTTGATTTTTTTTTAATAAACCAAGTGATAGAAGTTACTTTTAGAAGTGATAAGGATGATTAATATGAGAAAGCAAAGGTTTTGCATGAATGGGCAAACAGAGTTTTGAACTGGTTATATAGAGAGAATATTTATTGCTTTCCTATTCTACCTACTTGCCCTTTCCCACTAACATGGGAAGTGCCTTGCCACTTCTTTTATCTAATAGGTTATCTCTCTGGAAAGAGGGATGTATTATAAATAGTATTTCTTCAGATGACTTTATGGCTTTATATGCTGGGTCAATTAGAGTTATTAAGGTCTGTAAAACTAATCTGTTCACAAACAGTTTTGGTAGCTGTGTGCATAGCTTTGGTCAGCTGTGGGATTCTTGGCGTATTTTTAAATACAAACTGCCTTCGCTGCTTACCATGAATTTTAACCCATCCATGTCTTGCACTAATTCTCCCAAAATGTCCTTTTATGACTTCTGGCAAATGCTGTGATTTGCTTGTCATATACACAGATGACATGTGTAAAAGGGTGGAAAAGGCTGAGTTAAGTCAGAAAATGGCTTTTTCAAATGCTGCAGATTTTGATATGGCTACTTTCCCATTGAAACCAGAACTCAGGTTCATATGAGACTGAACCTTACAGCCTTGAACAGGAGTTTGATTTTGTGTTTTTATAGCCTGTACTGGATAGGACTGCTCCAGGTGATGCTGTTTAATCCAGAGTGCTGGGATACTGGTAGGAAACCTCTCTTCATTGCAGTAGGAGAAAGGAAGTGAAACTAGAGAATGTACTTGAGGAAGAGCTCTTCCCAGAGCTCCGTGAATCATCTAGGACCAAAACAGGGCAGTATTTAAGGTGCTGCCTTCTAGGAGTTAGTATCTGTGTGGTTCTGGTGTCGGTCTGTCACAACTTCCCACCCAATCCGTGGTGCTTCTCCACACTACCCTACCGTGTGCATGTCTATATGTGTATATCTGTGTTTGTCTGTTTCCCTGCCTCCCTCCTGTTCAGCGGGTGATCAGAGGCCGCAGCCAGAGCCTGGATACCATGGGGATATCCATGAGAAAGCAGCAGCCAGCCACCCTGCCCAGCCGCCCAGCTACAGCTGGCCTTGCCCTCAGCCAGAGTGTCGCCGAGGGCCCTAAGGCCATTGCTGCGGTAAGGTATTCGGGTGGGCTGTAAGAAGAGAACCCGGCATACCTTTGTAACCACACGTACATTTTCTTTCCCTATTAGCTTGTCCTCTTGTCCCACTGTGAATCTTGTTGTTGTATCATCCCATTTCACGAGTGGTGACCGCATGTGTTGCAGTCCGTTTTGTCTGTGCCCATCTCTAGCCCCAGCTCATGTATAAACTAGAGCTGAGATTGATGCAGACTGGGAGAAGAAAGCCAAACATGATTCTACATCAGACATCTATCTCCGCTGCCGTGGATTATATCCTGTACAGTGCCATGTGTTAAAAAATGCATGCACTGTGGTTTGGCTGGAATGGTAGTGTATTGTCATATGGCAAGACCTGAGAACGTAAGGACACTAGAACTGTTTCATTTTCTTAGATTTCACCAATCAGACTATTTTCTGTAATATAAACAGGTGCACAAGATATTCAAGGTGCTGTTTTGCTGTAAATAGAATTTGCATGTTGGGAATAAACAGCAGTATTAATAAAGTTTGGGGTGAGAAAAAGGATTAATATTTCTAGTCACTATCAAAGCCTTTCTTACTTGATAGGGATACTAAACATATGTGACCAATGAATTAAAAATCTATCACAGATCTTTCCAGAAAAGGATCCGTGTTTCTGATGTTGAAAGTATGGTTACCTTGGCCAAAGTGCATCCAGATGGTTGTGGTCTCTGCATTGGTGATGTCAATACAGGCAAACTACAAAAAAAACCCATCTCTGAGTAAGCCAAGAAGGTGCCCTTCAGTGTGAAGATTTCTTGGTGACAGTTTGCTTGGTTGTATGCATTCTTTATGTCAATACAACAAAGTCACAGCCTACTAATGACTTGGGTTTGCTGCCTCCTTTGCTCCTTTAACTTCTGTTTTCTTTGTCTTTCTGGTTCTGCCTCTCCTCTCACCATATGGGGATACCTCCCTTGCCAAGCCTGTTTCTCTGTATACTGGCTGTGTTCTGCGTTTTTTTCTTTATATCTCTGTCCCTTTCTCACACCACCTTTGTAAGCCCTGGCTGCTCTTGCTCACTGACAGAGAGCACTCCTTGCACAGTGGAGCTGAGCTCTTGTATTGCAGTAAAGGAGAGGATCTGGATCCATGTTGCAAACTCTTCTCCTGTGCTTTCAGTTCTCCACAGCTTTTCCTGTCTTGTTCCTCTCCTTTCTGTCATGCTTTCCTTTTTTCTAGTCTTTTGCCTTGCCTGGTAGGAGCCCGTCACGTACTCGAGCCAGCCGCTTCCACGGGCGACGGAGTAGTGCCATTGGCATTGAAAACATACAGGAGGAAAAGAGGTATGAGCTGTGGGGAGATGAGACAAAGAGGGTAAAAAACCCAAGAGCAGATGAGAAATGCAACATAGGAAGGTTCATACAGGCAGAGGGGGAACCATCAGGAATGAGAACTAAAATGGAAATGGTTGGAATGGGAAGAAAAGAGACTGATTATCAACTGATGGAGAAATGGACAAATAACAGAAACAGACAGAAGTTAAAAGAGTGCATTTGGAGATGGAGAGAATCAGTATTTGAGGAAGAATGGAGGAAATGGGCGGAGGAACATTATAAGGTCACTCTTAAATATTGTGCAAGTATGATCCAGGAGTCTTGAGTTTCCTGCTCTTCACTCACCACTTTTAGAAGAGAGTCAGATGAAAGCCTGATATTTGGGAATAGGATGCTTGATTGTTTGTTTGTTTTCATGTTAAAATACTCAAATGGGCAAAACTTCTGGTAACTTAAAGGATTTATTTAAAACAGATTAAAGTCCAAATGACTAGTGTTTAAGTTAGATTGTCTGGGAAATAGTTATAATTAATGGATACTGCTTCAAGGAGTGATTTGGCATATTTGACAGAATTATAACCATTCAAAAGTTTTCTACTGGTCACGAGAGATTATTTAGTCAAATTATAAATTTCCCTCAGCTCTAGCTGAGACACCTTTTTGAGACTATACAGTCTCAAAAGTCACACGAATGCTCTGCATCTAATATGTAGTTTTCCTAGTTGCAAGAATGCCAGAAAACAGCTTAAAGACTGGGTGCAAAAGAGGGAAGGTCATCTCTAATGTGGAAACTAGTTATTTTAGGAGGAAATCACTGCATTTTCCCTTCTTTCTTAATGAAGTGCCTATGACCTTATCTGAATAAAAATAGAACTGCTTTCGAGAAAAATTAAATCCTCAGAGACAACTGCCCTGTAATAGTCTAAACTATCACAGTAGCCACAGATCCTCACTACATTAAATACTTTTGTGCCTGAGGCAGCTGTGTCCTTCAATCCATTACTTTGTGTACAACAACTGTTTCTATCCCCTTGAAGGATCTGTAAAACTTTTCTACTACAGGAAAACCCAATGATTTATTTTCTTTTTTATTTTTTTTTCCCTGCTCTTTGCTTGGAGGGATCTGATGAACTAATTGGCTTATTTAGCTTTCCTTTTGCTTACTTGTAAACCTAGATGTGAGGAACAGGGAGCTGTAGCTTGTATTTTCTGAAAGATTTTTGGGTCATTCTTGAAGGTGCAGTTTCACTAGCAACTGCTCTAACAGTTCATTGTTATTGAAAGCAGATGTGATACTTCCCCTCTCTCCCTTTCATCTACCCAATCCTGACTATTCCTTGTGATGATTGCTCAGATCCCTAGTGGGCCTTCATGGAACTGATCCAGCCCATTAATCAAATAGAAAAAGTATCAACTTTCTTTCACTGGATTAATTGTCTGCCAGGTTCTGCCATGAACTGGCTCGTGGAGAAGTCTGATGGGTACCAGGACTGGTGGAAAGTGCACTCAGCAAGAATGAAGGAGGCTGAAGCATGCTCTCTTTCTGGGAACAGTGAGCTCAAAGTGTCACGTGTGACTTCACCCTGAAGCTGTAACCTAATTAAATGCAAGCTTTGCTGACAGAGCTGACCCAGTCCATCCCACTTGTTAGTGTGCTGTAGGAGTTTCAGTGTTGTTTTAGTTTTAGAATTACTTTTTGTCAGAGTAATTTCCAGTCTCACAAACAACTGTATTAGCAAAAGTGAGGGTATCAGAAACTCTGATGTGAGGGGCACAAGTAGGGTCAACTGACCAAGAGAGCAGAGGAAGAACTTTGTGACAATCTCCATCACTGAAGCCCTAAAAAAAAAACTCCTTGGTTTTCTTTTCTTTAATTAAATGTACCTCTCATTTCAGTTACTCACACAGATAACTTTCTTCAGAGGTATCTTGGCAAGTCCTAGTAGCATTAGCACTTTTGTAACCATCATATTTATACTCTCCATTAAATCTTATAGCTTCTTAAGACCAGTGGAATGGGGAGGATAGAGGAAAAAGTTAAAAAATTAAAGGTGAATACTGAAATTAATTCAGGCTTTTATATAATTTCAAAAGCAGTCTTAAGTTGGCCATTTCCAGATGTCACATGTCACATCTAAGGAGTGTGCCCTTTTCAGCATAACTGTTTGCTTCCCTTTTACATGTATACAGGAGATACAGCTTTGCACTGTGTCTTGTAAGGGAGTGTTAGAATAGAAGACAGTTAACTCTGGCCCTGGGGTATAGCTGGTTTCTCTTTTCTCCAGTAGAGACACCACAGAGAGGATACAGAGGGTGTTGGATGGTCCAGGAACTTTCTTTGACCTGAAGTCTGATGGATCATCCAGTCCCAGCTCTCCGGAGTTCCCCAGCAGGAAGAGCAAGTGAGTTGAAAATAAATTTTAGTATTTGAAAGATGCTCACTGTCTCTGGTATTGGCTTAAGTGTGGTGCATGTCTTGCTCTGTTGGAGGCTTTATTGAAATTGTCCACATCAGGCATTGTAGCATCTCAAAAGTTGGATGTCTGGCTGTGGCACAGTAATTCAGAGCCTGTCAGTAACTTGGCTTCCTTAAACAGACTGTGATGAAAGATTGGACCACTTGATTTGGGTTATATCTTTACTGTAATGTGAGCTTGCATCCAACAGGATACACAAAATCCTGGCTGTCCAATTATCCATGTTTACTCGTGTGTATGTTTCCTCTATAGTTTGCTCTGGAGTGATTTTGGAGCTTCATGGAGAAGCTTGGACAAGGGTATGTTGGGATGTTGGGTTGTACTCAAGTTCTGCCCCTTTAAGCAGGATTCATGCCGCTGCTCCCAACCAGCGTGAACTAACCTGTCTCCAGTCTCCCCAAAGTGTTACAGCAGGATTCCAGCACGGTCCCATGTGTTGCACCTATGTTTCATTGCTAAAGCATGCCATACCACACCCCGTGGTATGTGCAAAACACTTCATGCAGTAGTCTGCAAGTTAATTCTCCAGTTTCTGGGTTCAGAAACGGGAAGAATGCAATTTCCTGGTAGTGGAGCTTTACTGCTGCTAAGCTGTATTATACTGGGATGTGATGCTACCTAGAGCACTTCAGGGAAACCACCCATTTACGTTTCCAAGACTCCAGAACAGCCTGTCTCTAAATCAAAGGTTGCTGCTGACTTTCTGGAACATTTTGCCACACCTAATGTTTTTCAAGAAAAGTTGGATGAGACCTGTGGCAAGAAAGGTAGCAAGTACTTTGTATTAGGCATTTCCCTTTCTTACGACGGTGCATACTCTTAAGAAAATTTCAGGAGGTGCCCTAGACCCAGGTGTCTATAGTTATAGTTGCTTCAAGTGCCAAATTTGACAAAGGAAGGGCCTCCCTAAAACACCCAGTGCTCCCTAAGAATTACAGGCTGGTGACTATCTGCAGTAGTTCAGCTACCTAGTTGTATGCTGTAGGACTGTGCTCAGAATTTTGTCACAGCCAAGGTGCAGTTGTTCTGGCATGTTTTCATGTGTGTACTAGTTTTTGGGTTGGGTAAGAGCCCAGATTTTGGTGTGGAGGAGGATGGAAGCACATCTAGGAGATAGAGACCATTTAAGTTGCTAGCTCTGGCAGCTAAGGACTAGAGGGAATGCAGGACATGGAACTGCTGATTGGTCAGCACCTCCATCTTCCAGTATTACTCCATCATTCCACCTTCCTTTCCTCATCCTGCCTGGGACCTTGTTAGTGAACTAGAAGTTCCTGACAGGCATGTGTGAGGGACTCTTGCTCTGATTAGATAGCTGATTACCTTGCATAATCACCAAGAATTCTGCTTTCCCCACTTCCCAACCCCCATTCTCCATCACCTGAGGAGATGAGCCAGCTGCAATGGCTGTTTCAAGTTGGTATCCACATGCTTTCAGAGAGCAAACATAGCATGGGATTTTACTAACAATACTTGCATGAATATTGTTTATGCACATTAGGCATGACCTGTATTATTTGTCAGTCTGTCTAGTTCTGTTCCAGGATTCTTTTTCCAGTCATGGACTCAAAACCACTTAGGATCACCAGAAAAAGGAAGTGTTTTCATATCTGTGGTGGTTTAGCCCATTCCTGGACAGTTCATTTACAAGGTGGGATTGCAGCATGCAGTTTGGCACAATTAGTGATGAGTCAGAGTTAGAGTTGTGATCTCAGAGTTGGGGACTAGCCCATGTGCAGCCATACTTTTTGCATGACATCAGGGACAGGGAATTAAAACATGTAAAGCACACCATTTTCAGCAAGACAGTATTACCACAATATTGCAGGAAAAGGCTGGGAGTGTAAAGTGTCTTGCAGAGAGTTTACTGGCATTCTGCTGAAACAGCCTACCTGTTGTTCATCAGCTGTGAAACCAGAATCAAGATGTTGGCATACTTCCAATACAAAAGAGTTCTGCCTTGTGCTAGAATAATTTATGTAGTCCCTATTAGATAACAGAATGGGCTATCCCTGGTAGTATGTCATCAGTCCACTCCTGGTTCTCTCCACAGAGTCAACAAGAAATTTCTGTTACCTCAGAAATATCCAGCATGATGTTACTGGTCTTACATAGTCATTTCAGATTCAAAACTTGGAATGATCAACCTCTTCACCTGTGTTCTACTAAAACCAACCTGGAAATAAATGCAAAGAGAACACATAAGTAATAGATTAATTATTTTACAGTAGAGGCAAAGCAGCTCTTACTTTCTTACTCGCATGCTGAGTTTAACACACCTTTATGCAGTGATCAGCCAGCAATCCATGAAACTGCCTTGTTCACTTGAGCTAACGGTGTCTTCTCTCCCACATACAGGGACAATTGTCCTTAGTTTCTCTGCTTTACTGTCCAGGTAGCCTTCCAAATAATCCTTCTTCCCAAGGGACAGACTCAAAAGAATGAACCCAGCCTATGTAACTAAGTAGTAGAACTCCTGAGGATCAGACGACTCTCTGGGTTGCATCTGAAAAATCAAGCACTGTACTGTGTGTGTCCATATCCTAGGAAAAGTACATGGGTTTTTTGTATGTGTGTTTTCCCTCGTCAGACACATCTGAGTGGGGACATCAAGCCAATCAGGAGTGGACCGGATGCTACTCAGTCATTGGGTGCCTCACTGAAGACACTGGCAAGACTTTTGGGTTGAAATCAGAGTCCTGGCTAAGAGGAGCATGAACGTACTTAGAGGACCTCAAGGACTGTGGAGAGACCGAGTGGCACCAAGTAACGCTCCACTGGCAGTTCCTGGAGCAGGAATTCTGTGAGAGGGAGATGGACAGATAGCTCCTGTTGGAGCATTTTGGCTCTGTGCCCTTCCCATTGCCAAATCAGCAGCCACTGAACCAACCTCTACTAATGATGGGGAACGGAGGCCACCTTGAGTGTGACCCCTTCTCTTCCCTTCCTCTCCCCTCAGATGAGTAAGAATAGTTTGGCCTGCAGAAGGCAAGAGCAGAAGAAAACAACTCCACCTCTGTCTCTAGTGCCTTGACACAGGTCAAGAAATGCAGTGCAGAGAACAAGGATGGAGAAATCTGCTGAGGAAGGGTGCTGAGAAGGAGACACTTAATGGAAATCTAGACCCCACTTCACTTAGATTCATGTTATTGATTTGCTCTGCTGAGGGAGAAGCATGTCGGCCTTCATTTCCTCAAAAATATATTTCCTAATCTCTTGAGGAAATATCTTTGGCCTTTATTGGCCCTGTCTTTACTGTTCTCCCTGTTGCATGCTGGCATGTAATATGCCTGGGACTTCAGGTTTCATTACTGCTTGTAGGTCAAGACTGGCCACATTTTGCAGTGTTTCTGAAGGAATAAATATATTTAGTATGTTAAAGGTGTCTTATCTTTCTTGCCTTTCTTACTTTTTGGTTTTTTTTTTGTTCCTTAACATTATTAAGCACTTCATCTCTCTCTCACTAGCTGGTCTCTTATGCAGACAATGAATATTTCAACATAAATTTGGGGCTTACATGCACAGTGCACCTTCTACTATGTAAGTGTGCCAGCCTCATGGGTTGCTATATTCCTGAATGACTAAGCAGTGGATCCCAAATTCTCTGCTGGGAAGAGCTGACTTTAAGGGTCTTTGATAGATCTGAAACATGCACCAGGCTACCTCAATGTCTGTTCCATTTGATAGAGTGGTGGTAAAGGGATCCAATACAGTTTGCTTTGAATGGCCTTTTGGGAACGAAATTTTAGTGGGACAGACCTACAGGAGTCAGTCTATTGGCAACTGGGCACATGGAAAATCACCAGGACGGGAACCCTGACCTAGGTGTGTTCCTGTCTGTAAGCAGGAGAAAGGCTCTGACATGTCATGTGTAAGAGCTTGGCACTTGATCCTACATAGTTTGACACTGAGACATCCTGCAATGATGCAGATCTTAGTAATGTGTTCCTACCTCCCCACTGCTTCCTTAAACTTTCTTAGTTAACTATTCTGTAATACTGTTTAATGTCTGACTGCTTTCCTGCCTCCTCCTGTTACACCTGTACAGAAAACAGCAGTAACACTTTATAAGCTCTATGACATGAAAAGTATGCTTTTTATGGTCCCTTTGTTCTGCCTGGGATGTCACATAAGACAAAACATGATAGCCTGAGAGTGGCTGTGGGAAAGGATGGCCTAGACTGAGTTTCACCTGCCCTTTATACTCAGTTTAACACCTCTTCATACTGTATTTAGGCTCTTAAAATCTCTGATCTCCAAAATAAGGCATCTGTTGATTTAAATGGATGTCTAGATGTATTTAATACTTAAATGCAAGTGGTTTGAGTCACTCCACTTTATTACACTTAGGTCTGTGACTTAAAAATTCGTTCAGACTTGTCCTTTAATACAGTTATCCAGAATGGAGACAAAGAATTTGTGTTTCTCCTACATCATGTAGCAAGTAGAAATTAAGGTATGCATGCCAGTTCACCTGAATTCTGTTCCTAGGTGGAAAAACTAGCTGTGGATGAATAATATATTCTTACTGCTTCTGACTGCTACATAATAAAGCTGTGCCTCAAAAAGTTAAGCCTGTGTGTAACAATAAGCATGATGATGTTGAATGCTTGCATTTCACAGAATGCTCAGGAGTCAGACTTCAGGATACTGTGTGATGCAGCCACTCTCACGTTCATCATCCAGTGTAAGCAGTTGTTGTAGTGGATTGAGGGAAAATGGAACATCTGAGGAAGAGGAGAATGACAGGGTGGGTGTATGATCTCTAACAAACAGAGGCTACCCTCCCTAAATTTACCAGGTGCATTATTAAAACACATCTTCTTTGCCCTCTCCAGGAGCTGACGTGCTCACTTAAGGGCCCTCCAAAGCAGGATTCAATGGTTCAGAGTATGTGGCTGGATGACAGTGACTGCACACCCAGTACTTCTAGCTCACCAGGTAAAAAAGGAAGAAAAATAGAAAAAACCCTCTACTTATGCTTCTAGAAGCATATGAGAACTTGAGCCAAATCTTCTGTATGCTGTACCTAAAATTTTAGAAACACAGGTAGATGTTAGCCCAGGAAAATGGGGAGAGAAGCTGCCATGCAAAGTTTAATGGGGAAAGAATATTTCAGTGGCATGAATAAATAGTGCTGTACATACTGCAAAAGGTGTTACAGTAGATTGCAAAGAATTAAAGTGTATATGTGTTTTCTGTGTAGAGCTGTGGTTGCATTTTTGAATCCAGTCCCCATGTAGACTAGATAGTTTGGATATGGGATTATAGGAACTGCTTCCTGAACAAAGCAGTATGCTCCTGGGAAGATGGGTAATCAGGAAGCTAACCTGCACTGAGAGTTTTTTGCCAAGGCTGGGCTCTTAGTTTACTACTTGATTAAAGCTGATGTAGTTGATTAAAATCAGCTTGGATCCATTCACAGTGCAGAGATGATTACAGTCCTTAGTTCTCTTCAGGCCCGTGGCAGGGACAACTATTGTATTCCCTGCTGTGGAGCTGGGTCACCTGCCCTGATCTCAGACCCTGTTGGGAGTTGTGTTTCACTTCGTTAAAATGGGCTGGTTTGGATTGAAGCATTTCTTGTTGAGCATCAGCCTTAAGCTAAAAGTAGGGAAAGTTTAAATCAGTTTCAGTCTGTTTCTGAGAATGAGGCTGTGCAAGATTTTGGGAAAGTATGATTGAAAAGACTAAGCTTTTGAGTTTGGGGAGTCATTAGGAACTGTGAAAGGCAAAACATTTAACATTTGTTGCTGGAAGACTGGAAAAGGAGCATACTGAGGTGGTAAGGGATACTAGGGATCATGTGCATGGCAAGGAAGAGTTGCTTGGAAGGAACCGTGACATCTTTATAGGAATTGTGTGAAAAAGGATTGTTTGTAAAGATTACAAGGGTCAGAAAGTGGGGCCAACTTATTTGAGGATAAAGTTAGTCTCCACAGCTGCCATATATGAGATATCAAGAGAGGCCATCAGATAGATCCCTGCTTAAAATTGTCTGTATCTTAGCAACAGCATTGAAGATACAATACTGTCAGACCTTCTGCAGAGACCTCTGTTCTGTGAGATGTTCCTCTTTGTTGTGGATGCTGGAGGCAGGGATGCTTTCCATTGGCCTCTGCTGCTCTTCACAGATAGTTTCTCTGTCTGCTGACTCTTTATTGTCTCACAGTATATAAATCATTAATATGATCTATAATAAATCACTGAGAATAATCATTACAGAGAATGCAATGTAAAGTTCAATGTAATTTTTAGGTTTTACAACCCTGGGGATAGAAAGCCAGTATCCTGGTGGCTTAGTTTTGCCCTTTATTGAGTTATCCAGTAAGTATTCAACCACAGTTAATGCACTGTGTAAAATCAGATCGAACTGATTTTTTTTCAATGGAGAAACCTAAGACAAGCCCACTGTGAGTCTAGATCCTATGCTGAATAAAGCATTCTTAACCCACGGACACATTTCTTGCTTCTCCAATTTGCCTTTCAGATTGAGAGAGCAAAATTACAGGAAAAAAAATGCCAGCAGTCTGTGGTCATTATGCTCCCAGATCATGACATAGAGAACTTGCCATTGCCAAAATATTTTCTGAGTTGGCTTTAAAGCATCAACATGTCTTGTGTGCCAGAGCACGTCACATGAGGCAGAGGTGACTTTCCCCCTAGCCTCAAGGGCAGGATGAAAACTCAGCTATAACTCTCCTTAACATTTGGACACTACCAGTTGTGTTAGACATATTTTTATTTAGTTACTTGGCCTATTGGTCACTTCCTACAAAAAAAATACATCATAATTACATTTCAGCATAGTAGAACTGGGATATATATAAAATAGAGAAGAACCTTCATATTGTAAATTCCTGTTGTTTAAAACCAGAGTTTAGCAGCATTTGGCAGTGATTTACCAGTTTCGTTTTTAAATCTCAGTTTTAAATTACATAGTGATACTGGAAAAAGGGATAAAAATGGAAAAAAATGCTGAAAAAATAGTTACATCTCATCTGTTTCCTAGAAAATACTGGTCTAATCACACATTTAAAAAAAAAAAAAAAAAAAAAAGGTGTTCCGAGGAGAAGCATCTTAGCTTACTATCTTACTGCAGGAATCCCTCATCAGCTTTTTTCACTACCCTGATTGAATGGTGGTTAGATATGCCATCAGAGGTATTCACCTGCCCATTCTACCCCTTAGCACATTCCACACTAATATCAACTCTTTAATTCAAACTCTTCCCATTTCCCTCTGATTTAAAAAAAAAAGTTATAATACAGATTTATGTTGTGATGCAGCTATGCATAAACTGCCACAAACTATACTGGTTATGAAATTACCATATTTAATAACTTTAACTATAGAATGGATGGCATGGAGGATCACCTAAGAATAAAGGTAGAATGGTTTAAGAAGGTTGTTATATTAAAGACATCTTACTCATTTTTTGAGAAATGTGTATGGTGAATATAAGCTGATTACGGAATCCAAAAGAATGGTTTTAATTTGTGAATTTTGCAAGTATTTAATCCCTGGTTTTGCCATAATGTTGATATGTGATGAGAGGCAAATTCCTTAAACCCTGAGGTTAGATGTGGGAATCTCAAGGGAGGGGTCAGAGGGAGAAGGAAGGGAAACACTGTGAGAGCATAAGGTTAGAGTCTGCTTCATAAATGTGTATCCTTGGGAATAAGGCATTCAGATTATCTGGAACCAGTGGCTGATGATTTTTTTTTAAATGAAATAAAAACAGTCACTTTCCTCATGTTTTGAGCTGGAATGAAAAGCAGGTGAAAGTAACAGTAATAATTTTGGGCATAGGTACACTCCTTTCATTCTTACCTGTGGATGAGCCACAGATCTGTGAAAACTTTGGGGTAAAACCAGCTATGTGCACAGCTCCTGGGATACCCTCTTGATTATTTCTGTATTGTTCTGTGCTTGGTTCCCTTCTAGGAAGCAGGTTGCTTCCTTCCAGCAGTGTTGCTGGCTCCACTGGAAAAGGCAGCAAAGCAGAGGCTCAGCACCATAATCCAGTAAGTGCTTCAATAAAATGTTTCCTTCTCACTTAGACAAAGATGAGAATGGGAGAAGAGAGAGAGTCTTGATTTAGGAGGTTTTGCTTGCTGAGGGTTGAAAGGGCAGCAGGAAGGCGCTTGCAGGGGGAGGTTAAAGCAGTGCCTTGTTCTGCAGGCCTCCATTCTGTGCTGTGTGTGATGTCAGCGCTGGAGCACGGTCTGCTGCACGCAGGGTGAGGAGCACAGGTAATGGACATGGCGGGAGGAGAGCCACGGGCCCCTGGCCATCCCTGCCTCACTGAGACACTGCAGCAAGTGCTGTACAGCTTCTCAGCAGAGTTAATCCTTTACCTTTCTCCCCAAGGGATCTTCCATGGCCAGCAACTCTGGCCTGTCTGATTTACCTAAGCGCTCCTTTTCTTGGTTGCCTCCTCCCTCTCAGGGAACAGCATTTCCCATTGAGATTCTGCTCTCTGCCCTAATCTAGGCACAGTTTCTTTCTCTTGTTTGTCTTTGATTGTTCAGTTTCCTTTGCTGAGATGCAACTTACCTTTCTCTGTGCCTAACCTATGCTTTTTATAGTTTCATTACTTTACAGAACCCCTTTCTGTTGTTCATGTTCTGTAGTCATGCCTATCTGTATAGTTGCTTATTTGCTTTCAGCCTAGCATTGGTGGGATCTACTTTTCCATGACAGTTTCACAGCTTTTCCAGACATGGGGAGTGGGACTTTATTTCCTGATGAGGTCTGTAATAGAACAAAGGGGAAGACAACTTGAAGTTTGTTCTCTAGAATTCATAGTCCAGTTTTGCTTGTGTTGCTGGGAGTCTTTCTTTTTGCTCTATGTCCCTTTCCTTGCCCATTATCTTCTCTGGCCTGACTGCTAAACAACTGCCTTGAAAGTGGTGGGGATGTGAGGCTCTCAGGAACTAGTTTAGTATATGGCTGAGTAGATTTATCATCTTTATGGAAGAAAATTCTACCAGCTCTTCCTAAATACTCCAAAATAGCTGGTAGTTCTTACTGTTGCTGTTTAGATCCTCAGTGCTGAAGTTTTAGCTGCCCTGCCACCTTGTGGCATTCAGAGCAGTCAGATGAACAGTTCAGCTCATGTGGTGGTGGCCACTAGTGCCACGGCAGATCAGAGAGGGGAGCTGGTACTCACCACTGAGACTCTTCAGTGTGTGCTACGACAAAGATCAGAACTGAGCATGACAGTGCAGCTGCTACTGGGGTAATCTCCAGAGTGTCTGCCAGGAGCTGGTGCTCACATCACAGTTCTGTAACACAGGAGCAAGGCTGCCTAAACGAGAGGCAGAACTCCCTCAAAATTCTGCTCCCTAACAGTCAAATTTTGGTCAAAATAGGTAGTCAGAATTGCAACAATCTGCAGACTCACTGATACAAATGCAAAGGCTGTGGTTTTGCATTTACTGGTGGCGCTAACAGGCAATAAGCAATGTATCTCATTAGTGCTTAAATATGATTTTAGTACCTAAGGTTTGGAGCATTTAATTTCTATTTATTTGAAGTAGGTCAAAAAGCATTTAAGATAATTTTGTGAAATCTATTGCAGTCTGTTGGATCCATGTCTTTTGGTCCATCTGCCAAATCAACAACATTCTGCCACAAAGGCTGGTTATTTTTCAATTGATCTGGTTCAAAAACAAAGTTTTATGAGACCCTGCTTTTCACTATGAGATTATTTCCAGATGTTCTTTGAATTCTCACCAGCTCCTTAGCAGAGTTAATTATTTCCACAAAAGGGTATTTTACCCACACCTGAGACAGCACTATTGGCTTAAAGTGATGTTTTAGTCATTCCATTTTATCACAACCTCTGAATCAGTTTGATAGCACAGACTGGAGACTAGCAAGTTTCAGGGGAGAAATGGTAAAAAATTTCTTTAACATGGCTTCAAGGGACTCAAAGAAACCTATGGCACCCACATACATGGTTACTTCCTTGTCATTCTAACTCATCTCTCACAAAGATTTCCTTAAGTTCCAGACTGGATTTGCCCAAAGACTAATGGGTACACTGGTAGAAAGGACTCCTCCAATCCTAGGGTATTTCCTAAAGAGCTGAAAGAAGTAAAATTGTGGATGAGGGAACAAATTATACTCCCACAACACTTAGAGCTGTAACACTATGAAGGATACAGATTTTTTTTTTCTGATGCTTTGTTCCAGGATTTGCTTTTCAAGTGAAAATACATGAATATGCTTTACCAAAGTTCAGAAAATGACAAAAACAGGAACTCCAGCTGCTGCTGTTTCATTCAGTGACACATCAGAATGTGGAATCATAGAGAAATCAAACTTCATATAAATCAAATTTCCGTGTGTTATTCCAATTCACCTGAGACAGGGCCAGGCTCAAACTGTTTCCATGTGAAATTTCTTAATTTTACTGTTTGCTACCTTTCCCACTGCAGACTACATGACTGGAGGTCTCTCACAGCCAAACCCAAATCACCTTTGGGCAGGCAGCAATTAAGGCATCCTTGAGGAAGCAAAACAGAGTTTTCTTCAATTACCAGCTGAACCTACAATGGTGTTCACCACTGTCCTCCAAAGACATTACTGTAAAACTTGCATTAATTAAAAACACCTGCAAAGTTTGGGGTTGGTGCCCAAGAATGCATGTGTGTGGTGGTTTCCTCAAATATCAGTTACTGCAGACCAAGGTGTATCAAATATTGTCCAGGATGGGGACAGTTCCTTTTAAAATACTTGGTTGGTTCCCTAGACTCTTCTTTGGGCTTGAATTTTGTCCTTTCCAGCTGCCATGATGCAAAGTAAAAGGAAGCATTAATATTTAGCCTGTGCTTCTTATGTCTATGTAGTACACTGGACCTAAAATAAAAGGAGAATGTGGCCAGCTTCTCTTAGGTTGTGTGTGTGTGTGTTTTTAAAGGACAAGCAGGAAGACATGAGAAACCCAGAGACTGCAGTCCAGTAACTACGTAATCCTCATGTTTTTAGGGTGAAGGAAAGAAAACCCACCAAGAAAGAAGAATGTTCACTCTGTAAGAAGTTAAATCTTTAATGTTAATCTTTGATCTGTTGAAAGAAAAGAAGCACATTTGTATTGGTAAACACCTCACCAGGCTGGTAATAAGGGCAAACCTTGAAATTCTTCAAATTAGAGATGAGACCAAGCAGTAAAGTTAACTGTTAGAAAGCCATCTCTTCATAAAATTGAATACATTCAGATAATCACTGAAGATTGACATATATATATTTTCCTTCCTGTATATTTCTCTGGGACTTTTCACAGCTTGGGGCTTGGAACTGGTCCCAGCCATTTTTCACCTGCAAGACAAACCAGCACAGAAGAGACAGTTGAAATATAATCCGTATAAGTGATTGGCTGGTAATTTTTCTGCAGCAGAATTACTGTTCCTACTCTTGTGAAGGGTAACTACTGGTGATGGAATACAGATTTATATCTTGTTTGGTGTGCTATAGCCATCCCCATAAATCTTTCACTATCTAGTAACAATTGAAACTGTACAGAAGAATTATTTTCCTCCATTACAGATGAGACGTTCTGCAGGCTGGAGGTATTCCTCATGAGGGAGAAATCAGTTCTTTTTAGGACTCAGTTTTGCGGAAGCTGGGGGTTAAAAAAGAGCAAAAAAGGGGTGCAAGGCTGCAGAGTCAGAGAACAAAAAAGAAAATCTGATTAAGTCTTTGTAGTTGAGACTTAGAAACCCAGCCACAACATTCCAGTCAGTATTAGTGACTACTGTAGTGGGTGTTGGGTACTCTTCTTCCTCACTCTCATGTTCATCAAGAATATTTTATAGAATCAGAAACTCATCCAGAAGACTAAAAAAACCAAACAAAACCCTCAAAAAATTTCCCTTCTGCTTAAGCCTATGACTAATACTAATTTCCATTAATTAATACTTTCTGCTGAATGTTTTCCACAAATGCATGAGCTGATTATGTGCATAATTTTTTCTAGAGACACAAGTGCCAAATCTTGAGATGAACAGTCAAATGCCCTCTAACTCATAAAAACAGGTGACTTTAGTTTTATTATTTACCACAACCTGCTTCAAACTCCTAAAGAATTTTAAGTGTACATTCTGTTAATAGAAAAATTAAAAGAAGGATAGTGAATATATGAACAGCTTTTAAACAGCTGTGTAGATAGACACAGATTCTGGACTGGGGAGCTGTAATAATGTTTCTGCTTTTACTAAAAAGGAACAGGGATAAAATGAAAGTGTTAGAACAACAAAAGACAAGAAAAAAGCAGTACCAGCCATAGTCATAATCTTAGCCAAGGCCTACTGTCCAGTACCAAAAGGTTACAAATGAACATTTTCAGAACTAAAGGGTTTCAGTAGTATTTTGAGAATGGCACATGGAACACAAAGCCTTGAAACATACCAAGAGAGGATGGAGAACTCAAGTTACATCTCCTCTGGAAAAGGATGATTTGGTCATTTTAAGTTTACTGAGACAGACTTCAGTCAGCAGTTTCATTCCAGGAGAAGTGTAACCAACACTGTTTAACATTTGAAAGCCCCTAAGAGTGTTTTACTCAGCTGCATTACATATTTTGTTCCAGGAGGGTGAAAGCACGAAACCAAAGTGATATAATGAGGTAGACTCACCTATAACGCTGCCGAGTAGCTCTAAACGATCAGAGCCAAAAAACAGATGAGGTTTTCCATCATAATGTGCCACAACAGCAGGCATCCCAAATGCCTATTGACACCATGGAGATGAAACACAGAATGTAATAATGGGAGAATTTCTTGCAGACACGTCATCAATCTTCAGGAATAAATCCCAATAACATTTACTTTTATCCCTCCCCTTCTTTGTACCTTCTTCATTCTTAAAGATAAGCCTAATGAAGCCATCAGAAAGCAGGTGTCTCCCTAGAGCCTGTGTGTCCTTTTTGAAGGAGTATAAAAAACAACCTGATTAATCCAAAGTTTTATTTCAAGTAGTAATAAATGGTATCTCTTAGTACTGGTCCTGTCCTTGCTCTGCAGCTGGAATGAGCTGAGTGCATCAACCTTGTTTTCCCAGATGACAGTGAGATAAACAACCAAAAACAGTGAGGTGGCTTTCACACACTGGAAAACAAGGAGTCTATATAGTGCTTTCTAATCATCACCCTCATTGTTCCTTGCTTCCCTGTATTCCTAAGAGGGAAGGAAAGCATAGCTGTGAAGCCCAGTGCCATTGGAAGCATCTCACCCCATGTTTCACTGCTTCAGCTGTTGTCTCTTTCAGTCGGTCCTTCACTGTAGAGGATGAAATCATTTCAAGTGTCTTCTGGGAGAGCTCTGCTGAGAGCCCAGCCTGTCGGGCAACCTGTGAAAAGATGATGTAATTAAGAATACTCTAAAAGTAAATATTCTAATTCCTAACCTGGTCTAATTAATTTAATCTTTAGCATAATCACCTGAGGTCTATTGACAAAAAAATTTCAAAATACTCTTGAAGCATTTCTTGCACAACTGTCTTGTTGTATTTTCAACCTATTAATCTTTTAACAACTCTCAGATACAAAGTAGAAGAGCCGTTTTAAATCTTCCAAGCCCCAAACCTGCACTTTTTTTCCGGGAGTTCCTAAACCAAAGAAAAAAACCAAAAGAATCTTTGATACAATGACTCATCAGATAAGTTACAAAAACCCCTCAAACTGGTGTTATGAAAAATAAAATCTCACTGTGCAAGGCTACCAAGACAGAAACAGTTTGCATGATAAATGTGGCCACATGGGATGTGTAAGTGACACTGTGTGAAAGACTAAATCACAGAAGTTAAACAATTGCTGGTGTTACTGCTCTATCTTTTTCACCTCCCCTGAGCTTCTGCCATACAGGAATGAGACAAAGTAGCCAAATTTAAAGGTTCAATGTTTATCTGGTAACAAGGAATTACAAGTATCCTTTGAATAAATTATTTCACAAAAAAACCCCAAACCAACTAACTACAACAACAACAACAAAAACAGTAACACCAACCAAAAAAACCCACCCCAAAATAAAAAAAAAACCCATCCCCAAACAATACTGCACATGGACAAGTAATCCTGCACGTGCAGGTGTTAATGACTCTTTATTTCAATTACTTTTTTTGTTTAGCACCCACATTTTCATGTACCTTCTCCTAATAACACATCAGGGAAATGAGGGGCTCTTTTTGACTGTGCTTAAACAGGAGGTTAAACAAGTGTACCACTGGACCAGAACAAAATGCTTGGTAGCCAGTGTTTAGACTGCAGTATTTACACAGTGATGTAGTATCTGCTCCTCACCATTTCAAGGGAGAAAGATTTAAGTGGACTAGGGCAGAATTCAGACCATACATTTCTGCTATAGCAATTTATGTGAAGCTACTGCTGACCAAATAAAGTAAAAAAATACTAAGTAATAATTATCAAGTAAAAAAAGTTCCATTTTTTCTGACCGATGTGTAAAATCACCTATAAATACTCAGATGATTAGTTGGGACCTCTCATCCACCTTTGGATGACAAATTTCCAGAAGAGAGGAAAGTCTAGTACTTGTTGCAGGAGTGAATGAAGACAGACACAAGCAGACAAGGGGACACCTCCCTCTCTGCCTTGATGAACAGGGGGGATACTCATTGGCTGCCAAACTGTGACTAAATTAGAGATCATTCTGAGTATGGAGCTTATGGTGCTGAAGTTCTGCATGTCCTTGCTTTATTTAAATAATGATGGATTCAGAGACTGTGTGACAGCATTCTGTATATATTTATGTGCTGGGTCTAGCTGGAATGGAGCTACTTTTCTTCACAGCAGCTCCTATGGTTTTGTGTTTCAGATCTGCGACCAAAACAACGGTGATAACATCCTAATTTTTTTACCTGTTGATGAATGGTGTTTTCACAGTGTTGAGGCAGTCTCTGGTTCTCACTCTCCCCCCACAGTGAATAAACCCCTCACCAGAGGCTGGGAGATGACTTGAATTAACCCAAGAGACAGACCATGCCATATGCCATGCTCAGCAGTAATTGGTGAGGAGGGGGTTTAGGCAGGTTAACCTTTTTCTTGGGTACTGGCTGAGCATCAGTCTACGTGTAGGTTCTTTGTTTTCTTTCACTCTGCTTCCACTTCTCGTTTGCTTATTAAGTAATTTTATCTCAACTCACAAGTTTTCTGGCTTTTATTCTTCTTTTCCTCTTCCCCTGTCCTCCTGGGTAGTGGGAGGAAGCAAGTGAGCACCTGTGTGGTGCCTGGCTGCCTACCAGAGTGAAAGTATCACATTTTAATTATATCCTTCAAACCTTGCATCTTAAAAAGGCAAATGCAAACCTTTGCTGAAATTTTGGTAAAAAAGCTACACAAAGATGAAGCTGAAACGCAAGGACTAGACTTGGGAGGGAACGGCATGACTGCAAGTTTCAGATTTCAACTAGGGATGTTGGATAGGAGAGGCTAATCGTGGACAACTCTCTTTTCTTCATATTCCAAGAACTTATAAAATAATGAAGAAAGGAGAGACCTTCAAGAGGATCTCCTGGTATACTAACTTATGTGCCATTACAGCTTTTACTGTAATAAACAAAATTGAAATGACAAAAGAAAATATATCAAGAGTATAATTTCCAGGTCTATAAAAGGGCAGTATAGCACTGAGCTTAATAGAAAACCTGACTCCAGCACTCTAAGGAAAGTCATCTTTCCCAAGTGTTTCATTTCATATGAACATTTCATATAGCAGCGATACCTCAGTGCATTCTGGAGAAACTTTATACTTTCATAACTGTTAATAAAACAGCATGAACAAATAACTCATTGTCTAGCCTGGGTATCCTGTCACATGAATTAACAAAAAAGAAGTGTATTCTGGTTCTGACTGTTATGTAAAACATGACAAGAAAAAGAAAACAAACCCAAAAAAATTCCAAACAGAGCTACAAAGGAATTTAAATCCTTTTTTTGTTTTCTGTCTGAAATTTTTCAATACTTCAAGTGTTCATTTGACAAAGATGTCTTTATGTCTATTAGTGATCAAAGTCATCAATAAGAATCTCTATCAGAAATTCAGAAACTCCAAGAAAAAGGAGACACTTACAGTCAATATGTCCTCTGGCTGACTGATATCTTCATGCTGGTAAAAGAATGAAATAAGTAAATCAGTATTTAAGAAATAAAAGCTTGGCTCTGGATTTAAAAGCAAGTTTTCTAAGAAAACAAAAGTAAACCCAAAAATATTTGCTGGGGAGAAACTACCTCAGAAAAGGTCTTATGTCATCTAATCTAGGAATGTATTAAAGTGTTTTCTGATATGAACCACTGATCCACTGGTCCAGTGTGTTGGACCCATCATATATACCTAAAAGAAGGCAAATTAAGCTGATTATAAGCTAGTTCTTTTCATAGTGGCTCCTGAACCCCTGTGACCTTAAGTTCCTGGCTATGACTTTTAATGAAATGACATTTTCTTCCTCTTGCTGGAATTCCACATTTGAATGATGTGGGACAGGAAGGGTGACAGAAAGGGTCAGGAAGTTGGCTGCATAAAATACTGACCTGTGACCAAAACCGTATCCAGAACTCCCTAGATAAGGGTTCCAGGTACTGTGGGTTTGTCATGTCCATGGCTGTGATAAAGCGCATGGCCGTCAGACTGCCTGGATTTGTGGGGAGACAGAGAAACACTCAGACAAGGCACAGCATCAGGGGCAGGTGTGCTCTGCACAAGTGCTGCCTAAGAACAGTGTGATCTCCCCTGTAACAGTCCTGAGAAACCCACAGTCTGTACAGCAGAGCTCATGTTGATACACAGTTATCTCCCATGCTAGTATCATTCACAGCCGTATTTCTCCAGAAATTTCTTTCATGGCTAAGAATGAACAGAATTCATACTGCTCACAGGTTCAGGAAAAGGCTGTACATAGGCAATTCATCTTCATCTTTACTGGTAGGGAGAACTGGAGCCAGAGGTGCTAGGGGTGAGAAAAACCAGCTAAGACTCTTACTTGTGCCAATGATACGCTGGAAGTCATTTGCAGACATGTGTACAGGCACCTGGTAGTATTTTGCCATCCTTTTCATATCTTTCAGCATGTATTCACCTCGCTTTGGTAACATTGCTGGTGGCTTGTTACCTTTTAGGAAAAAGTTCTGTTGAGATTTCCAGCTGTATTACAATAACACTGAACAAACAACACTGGAAAAATTATGCCTCATACATACATTTACCTAAGGAAGAATATAATTTCATAGCATTATTTCATAATGGCTTACTGAAACATACTTGGCTATTCCAAAGATAATGCTATGATTTAAACATGTTTATTTCAGTTTTGCACAGATCAAACCTTTAAGATAGCTGAATCAGTTTTAAACCAAGGTACAAATGTCCCAGCAGGGATTTATTCCTAGTTGATTCACACGGATGACTTTTAAGCTAGACAACTCCTAATGCATGGGTAAACTGATGTAAAGACTTGTTAATACATGATTTATGTGTTATAAGTCTTGGTGATCTAATTAAGGCCATGAATACTGTTTCAGGACATGCTTGTATCCTTCCCACATATTACAAAGTGCAAGTGTTCCACAAATTAATTCTGGTTTAAAATCTAACTGTAGGAAAACACTCCATATCAGGTTTTTTTGTTGTTGTTGTGTTTGGGGGTTTTTGTGGTTTGTTTGTTTTTGGTTTGGGGTTTTTTGGTTGTTCTGGGTTTTTTGTTTTGGTTTTTTGGGGTTTTTTTTTGAGTGTTGTTTTTGTTGTTATTTTAATTGCATTTTAGAACTGATGAACTTTGGCACAGACTGTCTGTATAGTTGCAACAGCATGAAATTCCTTATGCCTAATTTCTCAATCCCTTTGGAGCTCCACAATCCTGTAGTTAATCTGTCACTAGTGCCCAGACTTAGTTCAGAGCTGGCTCTGTGTGGGCAGTGCACACACCAAGGGCCTGCACACTGGTGCTCTGCGGGTGAAGAAGGTACCTCCCTGCAGAGCTCATCTCCTGTGCTCCATACCGGTTTGTTGCATTATGCCACCCAGGAAGGCTGGACGGAAGCGCAGGTCAATGTTCCAGATGTGCCGGTACCGGCAGAGAACCTGCAAGGTGAAAGAGTTGTGAGGGATTCACAGTCACAGATGTCTATGGAGCTGTGTTGCAGCTAAGGCAGTAAATACTACAGAGAAATCCTTTGCTGTTGTATTAGGGCTGGTCCTAAAGCCTTTCCTGGATGCCGCCAGAGGACTCTGATCTCAGAAAAACCGAGGGGTCTCTTTGTGTCACGACTATCCAAGTCTAAGCAGGGACAACTAAGGGAAAGGTCAGGCTCATGTCATGATCAGGACGCTCGCACTTGTTGAATATGGAAACTACCCCAGAAGCCAAGTGTTCGGTACTAACTCCTGCACTGGCGTTTGGCTCGGACACGCCTCCCTGGGGTCCCGGATTTCAACACCCGAGGGAGAAGCCCAGCCAGCCCCCGGGGGGTGAGAGGACAAGTAGGGGCCCAAAGGGCGCTGCCCGCGGATCGGCTCTTGGGCCGCCCTTCCCAGCGGGGGGAGGCGCCGCCGGGACCGGC
>VWZU01019702.1:0-12833 GCA_013397095.1 Sterrhoptilus dennistouni
ACAGTGCTGAAGGATATTCTGGTATTTGGATGAGGGATTAGAAAGAGTTGAGGGAGAGCAAATTGAATAGTGGATATGAAAGTGTACATGTTTGAGTACAATTTTCAGGAATTAAATGTGCTGACTAGTAGAACCATTGCAGTCCAAGTTATCTGTCGTAAATGGGAGTTAAATGAACAGGCTTGTGGGTAGGAATGATTTTAGCTTTCAGCTGTATTTATACATCCTTGGGAATTAGAAAATTTAAGTCAGGACAATTAAGCTGCCACAATATCGATGTATATCTAGAGAATAATACTGAATTAGAGGGTGGTGAAATCATCAAAGTGAGTCAAAGTGTTTTATGCACTAGTATAGTATTTTAATCAGTAGCTCAGCTAATCCCTTAATGTAAGGGTGATGTGCCACCACCTGGAATGTGTATAATCCTTGCTGCTAAATTCCATTTTGTGTAATTCAATATGTCATCTTTTAATGATTGCAAGTTCCGAAGAGAAGCTGTTGTTTTACGTGGCTTTATTCAGCATCCTTTTATAGCTGGAACTTTTATAGCTACTACAGGTAATAAAACTGGCAGGGCCTTGGTTTTGAACACATACTGCTTGTGTAACTAACTCCTGTGCATGCTGGGACTTCTGCAATGACTTGGTCTCTCTTCTTGTCCTGGTGGCCTCACTTCCTGTTTTCTAAGAAGTTGGTTTGCAGCGCCTGTGCTCTCCTTAATTGTCTCTGCTTCTAGACTTAAGTACAACATGGACTAAAACATGACTACAAATGCTTTTGGACATTCTTCAGAATATTTTCTATGCAGCAGTACTGTTTGTGTCAAGTACTTAATCAAACTTGTTTCTTTTTTGTTTTGTTGTTGCTATAGCTGCTTCATGCAGGAGAAGCAGGTTAGCAGTAGGTCTGTGATTTGTGAGGGCTTGTAGCTTTTGTTGAGATGGTGGCATGGTGGGTTGATCCTGGCTGGACGCTAGGTTTTTCTTCAAAGCCCTGGCACTCCCCTCCTTGACTGGTGAGAGAAAACGTGAGGAAAGGGTTGCAAATTAAGGACAGGGAGAGATCACTCAGTGATAACTGTCATGGGCAAAAAAGACTGAACTTGGGGAAATTGGTTAAATTTATTACCGATCAAATCAGAGTAGGATAATGAGAAGTAAGACCCATATCTTTCTTAGGAAAGACATATCCTTGTATCCTTCCTAGGCCTAACCACATTCACAATTCTCTACCTCCTTCCCCCAGCTGTTCAGGAGGACTAGAATAGGGGTTGCACTCATCATACCTTGTTTCTGCTGCTCCTTTTTTTATCACATAGTCTCACTCCATCTCTGGTTGCAACTTGCTTCTGCTGGATGACTCTTTTTTTTCTTCTTCTTACTTTATCCCAGAGGTGCTACTGCCATCACTGACTGTCTTAGTCTCAGCCAGTGTGGGTCCATCTTGGGTGCTGGCTGACACCTGGCTCTGTAAGACATGAGGGAAGGTTCTGGAAGCTTCTCAGAGAAGCTGCCTTTGTAGCCCCCCTGCTCTCAAAGCCTAGTCATGCCAAACCAGGATAACAAAATAAAATACAAAAATTATTTATGGGGTTTCATTTTAACAGTGGCAGTTGTATTAGCAATAGTCTTTACTGTACCATGTTGATTATTCTTCACAACTGCAAGGTTTTGTTTCTCGAAGGTGGTATTTCCACAAATAAACATATTTATTTCCCACTTTAGTAAAGATTAGTTGAAGTATTTTATAATGCCAACCTGGATATCCTTTGTTAGTATTAATTGGAGTCAGTCAAACGTCTGTCTAAACATAATGTGGATCATGTTACTTTGTTCTCTTCTAAGGTTTTTATAACTGTTAAAAGATTCAGTCTTCTGTTTCATGCTGGCACCAGGAATTCAAGTTTCCTATTGCTCTTACTAAGAATTACTGAGCGTCATCAGACTGTCACCTTTTCTATGTTTAGAATTACACTTTTACAGGAAATGTCACGTGCCAAATTACCACTTACTATTCAGTGCTTTCTTTCTGCTTGAGCAGTGAGGGTGAGGGTATTTTTTGAGTGCTGATTTGCAGCCATGTCCTGGTTCTGCACATGGGTTCACCCGTACTGACAAGAACTGCTGGGAGAAAGCAGACAGTGATTGTTTGCACTTCTGTCTGCTGTGTTTAACTGGCTGTCTAATGAGAAACAGGCACTGACTCTGGTAGTGGCCAAGCAAAGTCCTGCGTGGAAATGGGGTTTGTGTACAATCCTTCAACACCAAGGAGTCTTGTGAGAGAGATTGCAAGTTTCTCATAGCTAGAAAAAGAGGAGAATGATAAATTGTGCAAAGATGTACAGAGCATCATGAATTTGACCCCTTCCTCACTTATTAGAGCTCTGCTTCATCAAGAAGAGTCTTCAAGGGTCTTGTAGGGATATACATATTTAAAACTGGCGTAAGCCATCCTCTAGAACAAGTGATACATTTATGGTTGTTATTCTCAATAGTTTGTTGTCTTGTCTGTTCCAAAGACCACCCAATGACCAAAGTTCTGTAAGTTACCGTTGTAGTTCAATGCTTTGTTACTTTTTTTTTTTTTTTTTGGGTGTGTTTATGTGTGTTTTTGCCTTTGCCATCCCTTTTCCTTGGCCAAACAGTCCTAGTAGTTTTCTTGAATGTTTTCATGTTTGCTATACTTCAATGATTTCCTATGGACACTTTGAAATATTTTCATGTTTTCTTGAGAAAATTCCCTGAGATTGGTGATAGTATTTCTATTTAGTACTTGAAGATCTCAGATCAGTGGAAGAATTTTTTCATGTTTTGCAGTCTGTACTCCTATGTAGGTATAATGCCACTACTGCATTTTCTCATTATAGGATCACATGTAATTTTAAGTTCATTTGTGCTGACAGTGTACCTTCATGTGAACTTTTGACAGACCCTCTTTTTATATTTATTAATAAACAACAGTACTTTTAAGAAATGGAGGAATGTAATACATACTGTAGCATGATCTTGCTATAAAGTTACAGGTTTGTTTTTTTGGCAGCTGCTATAGTGCTCAAAACCTTGGGGTATAAAAGGCTAATTTTGTGCTTCAGTTCTCTTCTATGACACTGATTTACTGTGCTAATCTACTCTACCATCCCATGGCCCCTTCCCACATGACCTGATGTGCCTTTATGACTCTTCTTACCAGTTCAGTTAGAAAATAAAAATAGAAATTTACCATCCATTTCAGCATGTGAACGAAAACACTTTTTAAATGGCTTGCAAATAACACTGAGATAATTTGTGATTCTTTAGGCGTGCCATCTCAGAAGCACTTTTGAAACTTAGCCTACAAAATGAATACTTAGGATATATTCTATTGTTGATTATGCTAATATGACTTACTAATATTGCCAGTTCCTGTGGGATGTAGGTTTTGTTGTTACTATCTCTGACTAGTCAAATGGGGGGCAAGTTGTAGATCTGTGTGTTATAATGCATGCTAATTCTTTTCTATCTTTTACAGTATGTACTGGCAATAGAATATTTCTGTCTCTAAAATATCATTACATCTGACAATTTTTTTTTTCTTTCTTTACAGATATTTTCCAACTTATCTCTGAATGAGCGCTGCCTTTCAGTGTCATTAGTGTGTAAATATTGGCGTGACCTCTGTTTAGATTTTCAGTTTTGGAAGCAACTGGATCTCAGTAGTCGTCAGCAGGTATGAAAATATCATTGTGGAATAATTGTTTTCGTGACTCAGAATTTGTTCTTGGAACTTGTATTTTTGACTAGGGGTAAACAGAAGGAACATATAAAATGGTGATATCTGTAGTTTCACAGGTTTTTCTATTAGCTGAAAATGTCTGGACCCTTAGGTTGGTTCCTTTAAATATGGTGTATTTTGTCTGAGCTCAGTTGTTAAGCAGTGTGAGCACAAATGCTGTTTGAAGTGGGTTGTGGGTTACCTGTCTCAACTCTGCAGCAGGTAGTCTGGAACTATCAGACCTCTTATTAAGTCAAAGACAAACATGAGCATTTCTGAGGATGCTGTCCTTGGAAGAATGGTCACATATGTGGTGCTTGCTCTGTTTGTTTTAACAAATTGTCTTTATTTTATTCTTCAGCTGGTATGGCTTCTACTCATTAGAAAAAAGACTGTGTTTGGTTTGGGGTTTTTTTAGGCCTTTAGCTGGTCCTAAAATGAAATATTTGTGGGTTTAATTTAGTGAGATCTCTAGGAGCCTAGCCTTAAATTGTACAGGGTAACTTCCCTCCGTGGAAAACTTTAGGGATGCCAGGATGTTTAGCCACTGCCCTTGGGTTTCTTGTTGAATAGTGACTTGCAGGGGTTTATAAACAGTATCTTGAGAGTTTCATGAAAATAAAGGGTACAGAGAAATAAAAACTGGACAGCTGCATTTGAAGAAGGATTTTTTTTCTTTGCAATTTGTCGTTGTTGTGGTTTAACCCCAGGCAGCCCCTTCCTCACTCCCCCGCCAGTAGGGCTGGGGAGAGAACTGGAAGAATAAAAGCTACAAAACTTAAGAGCTTAAAGACAGTTTAATAGCGAAAGCAAAAGTTGCAGACACATACACAAAGCAAGCAAGATGAAGAATTAATTCACTGCTTCTAATCAGCTGGCAGATGCTCAGGGATCCCCAGCAGAGCAGGGCCCCATCACACAATAACTTGAGATGACAAACCCAATCACTGGAAATGACAAACCCCATTCCTCCTCCTTCCCCTCATTTATACACTGACCATGATGTCACGTTGTCTGGAATATCCCTCTGGTCAGCTGGGGGGTCCTGGCTGAGTTCCCTCCCAGCCTCTTTGCCAGTGTGGCCAGGTGAAAAGCAGAAAAAGCCTTGGCACTGTGCAATCCCTGCTCACCAATAAGAAAAAGAGCACAAATCCAAAACATAGTCCCATACTAGTCACTGTGAAGAAAATTACTTCTACCCTAGGCAAAACTAGCACAGTTCTTTTCTATCTTAACACCTGCCTGATGAAAGAGCAAGAAAAAAGATCTGACTTGCTACAANATAACTTGAGATGACAAACCCAATCACTGGAAATGACAAACCCCATTCCTCCTCCTTCCCCTCATTTATACACTGACCATGATGTCACGTTGTCTGGAATATCCCTCTGGTCAGCTGGGGGGTCCTGGCTGAGTTCCCTCCCAGCCTCTTTGCCAGTGTGGCCAGGTGAAAAGCAGAAAAAGCCTTGGCACTGTGCAATCCCTGCTCACCAATAAGAAAAAGAGCACAAATCCAAAACATAGTCCCATACTAGTCACTGTGAAGAAAATTACTTCTACCCTAGGCAAAACTAGCACAGTTCTTTTCTATCTTAACACCTGCCTGATGAAAGAGCAAGAAAAAAGATCTGACTTGCTACAAATGAAAAGCATATTGAATTCAGCAAAGAGTGTTCCTCAGCTATGTATGACAAAAATCAAAAGGGATTCGTGTTGCTTTCTTGCCCTCTTTGTTTAGAGCTAAAGCTCATCTATTCCAAGTGATGGGTAAGTATTTCTGAATGGTCCTTTGTAGGATTGTCTTCTTTTAAGTTGGTTGTGTTTTTTGACTAACTACAATATTTATGGATACAAAATGGAAGGATTTTTTTTTTACAAAAGTGTTAAGGAAACTTTGCTGTCTGAGCATCCATGAGCTGCTCTGTCAGCCACACTGGCACCACCTGCTTGGGACCAAAGTCCCTCCTGGTGGCTGCTCCAGGGAGGTGACGGATGCCCTGCTCAGCTCCCTGCACACCCCACACAGTCAGACCACCTTCCTTACTGCCTCAATTTCAGGCTTCCCACAGCAGAGTGTCAGACCTCTGGGTCCTTAAAGTAATGTAATCATTGTGCAACAGTAGAATAACAGCTCAAGCTGGAGGAGGAGGGACCCCTGTGCTTTTATACTCTCGCTGTATGTGCATGGGTACATCTGGGGGCTCTTGGCTCCTGCTGTATTTCCAAGTGTCCCTCACCTGGCTGTGCCAGAGGTCTCTGCACCTTTTGTTGTGCAAAGAGTTGGCACCAGTTCACACTTTGGCCTTTTGCCTCTGGCTGTGCCACCTGGAGCTCAGCCTGAGCTCCACTGCAGCTACAGGCCAAGCTATTTGTACTGAGTCTATTCCTCAGCAGTCCTCCCTTTGGTTTAGTCAAGCATACCTGCTAATATATTAAAATGAAAAGAGAAAAGTTTTAAGACATTGAAACACTGCCCTTCCATACAACAAAAGTAATTAAATAACAGAAATAATAGAATGAGGGCTAAGACAATTGCCATAGGGCAGAAATGATTATCAATATGAAATCGCATATATTTCAGTAAACAAATGCAGTAATGTTTGTTGGCTACAAGTTACGTAGTTCTGTTATTAGTATTCTACCTTATGTTAGTTAAATGATTCCTGTACTTCTTATGCTAATTAGTCCACATACTCAGTCTTTCTGGTCTTTTGGGTTGGTGGGTTCCTTGGGTTGGTGGTCTGTAGTGTTTGCCATCTCCTCTGGCCAGAATCGCCTTTTACTCAGTTGGAGTTGATTCTACACAGTTGCTGAGTTGGCTTTGTTAGTTTCTTCCTTATCTAAGAGGTTCTGCCAAATGTCACTGTGGTCTGTGAATTCTGCATTGCTTGTGTCCACTGTCAGTAGTACATTACTCTCCCCAAGCTTTGTTAACTTCCCCTAGGAGCTGAGGTCATTGAAGCATATCAAGCCCTAAACCTTAATAAGACAATTCTACCAACATGTAATTTATTTTTTTAAAATCTGGACATCAGAGATAATCTATTTGTGGTTAAAAAGAGAAGCAGGTCTGTGGTTACCTTCCTAATTCTGGAGCTCAGTCTGGTACTTGACAATTTCTGTTAAGTTGGGCAGCTGTATGGGATTCTTTTTGTGGTGACATAAATTCCTGTAGCTGCCCATATTTTCTTTACATGTCTGGCTGTTGCCCCTCCCTCTGTAAACTTTATCATGAAACCATCTAGCTACACTTGACATAGTCTGTGAGAACGGGCTTTCCCCCAATTACCCACTTCTGACCAAAACCATCAGCCCTTCCCCCCTCCAAAACAAACCAATTACAGATGAATAGTCAGCCATAGGTAGTATTTGTAAAGGAGATATAGTTTCGGTTTTCCTGTAGCTCATGGAAATGCATCTTACAAACAGCCGTCCTTTGTCCTAATGACATTAAAGATCTTGATGGAAAAAGTTATATGTGAGTATTTGTTTTTTCTTTGCAGGTCACTGATGAGCTCTTGGAAAAAATAGCATCAAGAAGCCAGAACATTACTGAAATCAATATTTCTGATTGTCGCAATGTATCTGATACAGGAGTATGCATATTAGCAATTAAATGTCCTGGGCTCCTAAGGTATACTGCCTACAGATGTAAACAACTTTCTGACACCTCTATTATTGCAGTTGCCTCTCAGTGTCCTCTTCTTCAGAAAGTGCATGTGGGCAATCAAGACAGACTCACTGATGAAGGCCTGAAGCAGGTAACTGTCCATTCCAAAAGTTCCTTCTGTAAACTTAGTATATTTCAGCTTAGCAAGTAGAAGAAGATACCCTTTCTTAGGATTTAATTAAAATCAGAAAAAAATCTTATTTTTTAAAAGTTGGTGTATGGAGACTTTTTTGGTGCAGTAAATGCTGTTCTCTAGAGACTGCACATACTTTCTTTTTTCTTCTTAATACCCAGGGATTGGATGATCACTTTTGTAGTTAAATCTGCAGTTTGACATCCTATACTTCACTTCTGTTGGATTCAATTATCCTGAGCTTGGTTGCTATTCAAACCCTATGTTTAAGTAACTTGTTTTTGCTTCATGAAGGTGACTAAGGTCTTTATTTGTTAGATATGCAGGAAGGTTTCATCAACTCTATGAGACTGTTAAAGGAGCATTTAGGAGTTAGGGTAAATCAAATAAGCTCTTGAGCATAAAGGCATTGTTAGCTACTTGTACATAGAGTAAATAATTTAGTTCTTATGTGCTGCTCTTAGCTCCATTTTTTTAACTGTAGTTAGCAACTTCATTTTGTCATGTATGTAATTAATGTATGTATGTAATTAGAATCTTTATTGTGTTTGCATATAGTGTTTCAAAGCCTGAAAAGAAAGGTAATTTTTAATGGAGGGTGGAGAAGCAGAAAAAAATCTTTTCTCCCATCTCTTCATTTCAGTCAAATTCTGTTGTGTTTTCTTTTTTTTTCTCCCTTTGATTTCATTAATTGCAGCTCGGTTCAAAATGCAGGGAATTGAAAGACATACATTTTGGGCAATGTTACAAGATCTCAGATGAAGGAATGATCATTATAGCTAAAGGCTGTCTGAAACTGCAAAGAATATATATGCAAGAAAACAAATTAGTAAGTACATATTGTGATTCTTTTCTTCCCAAGGCATTTTGATTGTCAAAGCTTTCTCTTGCTCTTTATCTTTTAAAATTTTTCTTTAGAATGGCTTTTTGCAAGTGAATTGCTTAAAATTGTTTCTGGCTGTGAAAATTGCAATTCTACAGAGATGGCTCAGAAGGTGATGCAAGTACAAGTTAAGCTAAATGTATTAACTTCTTGTTTTTAACATGGTATTTCAGGAGTAATTGTTTGGGAGATGTGTGGTTTGTATAGGAAAATACTTAGTTTATATGGAATGTTTATTTTCTTTCTACAAGTGCAGTAAAAAGTGCTAACAGCTAAAAGATTTTTGGAGCTTGAGTTCTTGATTACAAGTGATACACTCATAATATTTTCTTGAAATATATCACTTTCTCACCAGGATAGAGTAGTGTGCCTGTGCTGGTAGAAGGAAGTTGTTGAGGAGTAGTAAAACAATCTTGCATCCTAATTCTAAGCAGTCTCTGAAATGGTGGTTTCTAATGTAGAAAGAATGGCTTGTAAATGGTATAGCAGAACATTGGCTTCAGAGAGTGTTTTTAAATTTTATATTTAAAATTTGTTTCTTGCAAGAAAGTAGTAAAACTTGCTTGCAGTTGGATTTTTAACTGTCAGCTAATATCGTGGTTATAACCTTTGTTTCAAAAGTGCTGAACAGGAACAAATAAATTGTGTTTGTAAGAAAAAAGCATACCTTGTATTCAAGAATCATTTGATATTTGGCTTCAAATAGACAAGGAGATGCTAATGCTCGAGATTGGTTTATGTATTAAAAAAAACATTCTTAAATCAACAAAGAAAGAACAAGGCAGCCAGTTATTGGTTTTGATGAGACCTGTGGAAAGTTGAAAAATAGGAGATAGAAACCTAAACTGAGATTTCTGTATAGTTTAAATGCAGAAAAAGGGCCTGTTCCTCCTCCTCCTTTGTTGAAACACAGTCTTGAATACTGTCAAAGCTAGTCCTTTTAATGCTTACCTTAATACATAAATAACTTTAAGTACAAAAAAATTATCTGAGAAGTCTGGAAGGAAAAATATCTAGCTTCCTTCCTTCTCTGGAAAGAGAAAGCTGAGTTAATTATTGTTTTTAGAAGGAAGAGGAAAACCTTCAAGATTTGCATAACTGTATGTGAAAGATGGCTTAATTGTAATTAAGAATAAAGTATGTTTAAATATTGGCATAAGTGCTTGATCATTAGAAAATATAGAGGGAAGTTGTTAACTTAGCTTTTCTTGTAGATGCATCTTAGAGTTCTCGTCACTGAAGTTTTGATTCTCTTTACAGTGTGAAATGTAACCTAAGAAGTTGTTATTGCAGTTATTAGCACTTAAAGACTTTGTGATCTTAATATCTGAAATGTCATCGAAGTTCCTGTTTGAAATGGAACATAGGAATTATCTTAATTCTTTTTATGGCAGCCATGAAATGTGCTCTTAACTTGCACTCTATTTGGTTGCCTTCGTTGTTGAAAACAAACACTGATTTTAATTGCAAATAAGACAAAAATATTTGCTGTCAAATGAACAGGAAATGTGTCTAAATTTATGTCTAGTTATTTATCTAGTGACTTACCAAAACTGATTTTTTGCCTAGTTTTTCATGAATGTACTTTCTTTTTTTAGTATCTAATTTTATCTTAATTCCTGCCCATCTTTAATTTTTCAGGGGGAAGAAAAAGTCTTGGGGCAAACTTGGTATAGCTCTGTAAAATTAAATTCAGCTCCATAAATCTTTGTATGTACACATGAAAAAACTTTTGAAAAGTTATGAACACCAGGGTGTTTAATCCTTAGAATAAAATAACACTTAAACAATGGCACTGGATGACAAAGCTGAAAAAGCTGCCATGCTTTCCTCTTGCTAGGGTCAAGAGACTTCCAAGTCTTGCTGGCAGTGTAGTTTTATGTGATGTACCAAGACAATTTTTAAGAAGTTCTCATGCAATTGTAAAATAGAAACATTTATATTCCAAAATAAATAAAAAATACAGAATTGTTCAGTTGTGGAATTACCTTAAAAGGTATTAATGGTTGGAAAATGGTTTGTCAAATTCTGTTCTGAAGGGTTACTTTTCTCCCTTCTAAAAAGATTTCCTTAGTATTTGATGTGGCACATACTACTTCCTGCTTCTCTGGTGAAGAAGGTGGTTTGGGGAAATATGTGTTTGTGTGTGTGTGTGTTTTCAAAATGAATAAGTATTTATTCTCTGAAATCAAAATATTCTGTGGCAAGAAGAGTGTGCTTGATGTATGAGGGCTTGGTCTGTGTATTTAAAGTTCATACCTTTTCAGTATGCTACAGAGAGGACTCCTCCTCTTTGAAGCAACTGCTGCAGCATCCATGTAAATAGTCTTGTGTTTTGTACTTGTTTATTCCTTTCTCAGAGGTGCTCAAAATCATGTATGTGACTCTTACAATTTCTGTTAATTTCAAAATGTGTAGTACATTACTGATAGTACATGATGGTTGGGTTTTCATATAGGCTTGTCTCACACTAATGGATTTTACACTTCAAAAATACATCTAGGCGGAGGCAACATCAGCTAAATAATGCCTTTGTGAGTGTTACTTTGCAGTGAAATGTATGTGGATCAGGCAACACAGTTCAGTTGCTTCATCTGTTGCTAAGTAACTCCATTATCAGACTGCTGAGCAGAAACAGGGAAAGGAGAATTTATGTTCTGATTGTTGAGTATGCTAGACATTTTGCAGAAAAATAGACCTTTTCCTGTCTTTGAAGTGCTGATTATGTCATGGTAATAAGCAAAAGCCACAATTAATAAATGAGACAAAGGATGTAAGAGGAAAAAGTTAACGTTGCATGGCTAACTCAACAGCAGAAGGTTGTTGTTATTTGCATAACTGTTGAGGACTTGTATCTCTTCAAAACATGTTAATTTTTCCTCTGTCCTTTGAATGAAAGAACAATTACATGCTGAGCCTCTTTTCTGAAGCATACTGGCCAAATTGGGAACCTAGTTTAAATAAATTACAACTGAAGGACTTATGAAGTGTGCCACTGTGTTCTCTCTCCTGACCCCCAAACAGTCTGATGCAATTGAATAATCTAACAGAATTTCAGTAAGCGAAAGAACAGATTATAGCTCTGTCCAGACAAAACTGGAAAATTTCTTAATTTCTTGGCTGAATTTAGTTGGACTTCTTATTTTATGCTTGTGACTGGTATGGTATGCTATAACTTCTGTGTTTGCATCATGTGAATGTTCAGTGTGATTGAAGCTGGTGGAAGATACATGGGTTAATTTCACTGTTAGCTTAACAGCTACCAATTGTTGTTTTTAATCTTTCCACCCCACACAGAGAGTACATAGCTCAGGTGCCAAGTCAGACAACTGCTCCACACTACCGTGTAGTACTCTCGCTAAAACACAGAGTGGGGGGTACTTAATCTCAGTTGCTTTTATTGCAACTGTGCATAGAAGAGTGGAGTCCTAAAAGTTTTAAAGGTTTTGTGAGAGGTAGAACCCAGTGACTACAGAGCACCCAAAAGGAAGGGTTATCTCCAGAAGCGTTCACACAAGCTGTCTGTATTCCTTTTTTCGGATAGAGTTGACCTAGATTTGGGAGCTCACTGTAAAGGTGGAGAAAACGCTTCTCCACTTAACTAATTTGATTTAATGCACTATTTTCTTTTTAATTGCTTTTCCTTAACTTGGTTACTTAATGGCTAAACTTATAATATAATTAAATTAACTTATTTAAATAAAATTATAATTCCTCCCTATTCCACCCAGTGTCTGTGTTTTTTTGTAGTGAACTAGATATGGATAATGAGAGTGAGCTTCTAAAGATAAAGCAAGGTAGAATTTTAGATACTGTAAGAGAATGACAACATTCCTACCTCTATACTTTGTTCTCTTGCTCTCTTTTTCTTGTAGAAGCTCATTCAGGAGTGGATGGGCTACTACAGTAGCTCCTATGGCAGCATTTCTTCCATTCCAATAAAATGATGTTGTAAAGTGGATCCTTAAAGGCAAATAATTTGTTTGATGGTTCCCAAATATGTTCATTAAGACAGTTAGAATATAGCTAGACCATGTGTTTAAATGACAATATAATATTGGCTTTCACATTTATGTACTAGCTTTTGCATGGTGTTATTAATCACAAGTATTTTGATACAGTACAATTTAAAAGTCCTTTTAACTGCTCGTTAGTATAAAATAATCTATCAATTTATGTATGCAGTATATAGCTTATATAAATAATGTTGTAATGAATATTTTGTAGGTCCTAGCAAAATATGGACTGTTAAAAATGCCTTTAACACAGAGAACGGTGCAAAAACAATTAGTTTCATCTTGTTGTTTCTCATATCTGCGTACTGGCCTCTCCAAGTGGTATGATAAGTGATGGGAACTGGAGCACCAAGAAAAAATTAGAGCAGAATGTATTGA
>VWZU01019702.1:20225-38556 GCA_013397095.1 Sterrhoptilus dennistouni
AGCTGCCCCCAGCCCCATCCTTTACCTGCCCCCAAAACTCACCGTATCTTCCCCCTCCAAGAGAAAACTCCCAAAGGTAAAAGAAGAGTAGCCAGGCCCTACACTCCTCTCTCGACTTTGGCTATTTCTTTTGTTTTGCTTAAGTACCAATAAGTACCGAGTAGTTAGTTTCCTAGCAACTTATGGGGAAAAATTCTATAAAGTAAAAAAGGAAGAAATCTAACCCCCAACATCTTTAAATTGGATGATTTCAGCTGCTACATCTGGCTGTTTAAATACATTTGTTATTTCAAAAAGATGGGAATTTCTAGAAAGAAGTAGCAGTTGATAATTTCTGTGATTTTTGGCATTTCTGAAAATGCCTTAATGGTGAACACTTCAAAAATTTATACTTTATAGGTTTCAGAACAGCTCTGTCTTGTACTGTTTTCCTTCAGTTTTAGCATGTCTCTCGCATCTCAGAAAATTTATTCTTCCTAAAGAGCTCATTCTTGACCTAATGTCCTGCGGTTTTTTAAAATGTGTCTTAGCATTGTACAGTCTGGAAAACACTGTACTGTTACCGTTGCTCATAGACTACAATTTCTCCAGGTTTTGAAGTATTTGCAACAAAGTTTCAGGAAGTTTTGGAGTGCTTTTAATGAGTTAGAAGTAGTGTGGGTGTTTGCTGTATGTACATCTTGTAGATATTCTGTGCTTTTTTGCTTTTCTTTTTTAATCTCACTTGGGAAAGGTGTTGCAAATAAACTATTATGGAAGGATTGCTGCAGCTGACCTTTTGTTTTTTCGATTGTGATATTAGTCCTCTGTGAAATGATGTAGAACTGCGGTGTCTGTAGAGATAAGTGGTTGGTTTTGGTTTTTTTTTTCTGAGAGAAAAGCTGTATGGACAGTGAATTTAATGGAACCTCTTGAATGGCACCTCTTTCTTACTAATTCTATTATACAGATGGAAAATTGGGAGGACAGTCATCCTTTGGAGGAAGTAAATTTTTGTAAGGCAACAAAATTCTTGGGATTATATATGGTAGGACTGTCATGCCCTCTGAAAGCCATTACCTGCCTCCTCTATATGCTTCATTCTGTGGTGGGTGAGGTTATCTGGAAATTCCAAACTTCTCTGAAGATATTCCAGTCATTTCAGATACTGTGGCAATTGTTGTTGCTTTCATACAGGTGACAGTTGGGCTGCATTACAACATAAATTCGGGTAAATCATTGTTTTCCTCTCTTATAAAGCACTCTGTCCTGGTACTGAAAAGTTATCATAAAAATAGCATATCCTGGATTTTCATGGTGAGGTACTGGTTTAGTTAATTGGCTCTTGCTTTTACATGGCATTAGTGATTCTTGGCCTGAATAAAGAGATGTAATATATCTGTGAACCGACACCCTCCCAAAATAAAACTTCTGTGACGTAATGCAAAAAGCTGCCATGCTGAGTTCTTTTTTTTATTGCTAACTTTGGCTTAGCTAGTAATTTCCTCTAATCTTATGAAGGTGATGATAGTGCAGTTTATGCATTAAAATAGGCACAAGTAGAATATTGAAACAAATATTTTAAGCTCCTGCTGTCAAACTACAAGTATTGTAAGGAAAATTTCAAGTGTATTTTAATTAAGAACTATATCCAGATGACTGTTTTGACTATTTTTGTAAGTTTTAAGCTATTTACTTCGTAATGCATAGAAATGTGGTGTCATGTGACACTGATTCAATTATTTGTAATGTGTAGACATTTTTGTGTCTGCAGAACAATGTCTACTTGTCTACTTGCCATTTAGCTGTTGATTTTAAGTTTGAAGATGGACAAGGTAATAGAAGGTGAATAAAGATACTAAATGTACATTAAAAACAGTTGAAAATTTCGTGGGTTTTGTGCTGTAAGCACTTTTGGTCTGAAGAGTATCTTTATGCAGTTGGTTTGCATTTTAGATGTTACTAGCTGTGCGGAAGTTTTGTAGTGCAATATGTATATAAATGCTCCACCATTTTTAGCATGCTATTTGAAGAAAAAGAATTCAAATACTTCATTCTAATAGTATTATTTCATTCAAATAGTATTATTTGCTTATATTTTCAAATAATATTTGCATGTAAAAATACAATATTTTTGTCTGGCAGTTCAAAAAAATTAATACATTCTTCTTGAATCAAACATGCTTCCTGTCTTTCTGTGTCTGGTCTGTTTAGGAAATACTGCTTTGAAAGAAGACAAACTTCAATGCATAATAAAAGACAACAGGCAGATCAAATATTTAGATACCTTGGTTTATGAATGTGTGCCCCAGTAAATTGTTCTTTTAATCTGGTAATTCTGTTAAAGATGTTGTTCTTTATGTATCGAATCTGCCATGCATGAATTGTTCTGCTAGGGCTGTGTTCACTAGCACAGGCAACTTCTGCAGTAGTTAGTCTCCATCACAGGAGACTGCACCCCTCTTTCATCTATTAATTCTCCAGGTATATTTGTTCCTGAGAGATTTGGCTATCTTAAAAGTCACTTTTTTCAGGTAACACTGAAAATTATTTATTTGCCTAGCATAGTAGGTGGAATTATTACTGTTTTTACTGGTAAACCTGTTTTTGTATTCAGAAGACTTATGATTATAGTTTTCTTGATATTTTTCTGACTTCTTTTCCTGTCTTGCAGAAAAGATAGGCTCCTGAATGTAAGGAGTAATTCCTAATGTTGTACACTACAAAACCAACATTTTTGTAAAAGCAGCTGTTGGTTCTGAAAACAAATATTATTGAAGAACTACCAATTAATTTCATATTGCTGTCACTGCAATTTGTAGTACCTGCATAAAAGTAGCATTACAATTCCCATTTTCCTCACATTTTCAGTTGCATATAACTTTCTCTTGCTTTTTGCTTTAGACAAAAATTCTTCTAGCTAGGGAGTATGTGTGCGTGCCAATCTTTTGTTTAGAGTTTTTATTTTTCACAAAAAAGTAAGAAATCTCTATGAATATCTCCTTATGACTCTGTAAAATTCAGGGGTTTTCTGCGCCAGTTAACAGGGGAAAGCACAGCAGTATGACAGATGTGCTTTTGCTGTTTTATTACACTTTGAAAAATATGGCTTGCCTAAGTTCAAACCCAGGTTTGAAGAGAAGCATTGTTATTTTCTGCATGTATATGTCTATGCTAAAGATAATTCATTTTGAGATGGATTACTTAGATGTATGTACAGAGTAGTGTGATGTGATTTGCCACAGGATGAATGTTCAGGATGTGGAAAGGTTTGGTAAGACTACCTGGTACTTCTTTCACTACATGCTGTGGTCTCCTCTAAATGTAGGATCAAATCAAAACAGGCAATGGTGGTTTTCTGTTGTTTTGTCTTGGTTTACTTTTGCTCATCTGTGCTTTGTTCCTTGGTGGTTTTGTGAGAGGAGCATAGGAAAATAAGGCAAATGTGTAGCTCTTGACTCTCTTCAGTCTTGTCTGAGAGGCTTTCCATCCCCGTAGTAAAAATCAGTGGATGTTGCTTGATAGCTTTTGAGGTTTGGGGTTTTTTATGATCATTTGGAGAATGTGGCTTGAGGATTATAGAAGTGAGAATTCTGGAAAAGCCTCGCTGCTGAAATCTGCAAGATGATTAAACAAACTTGCTTTCCCAGAAGTGGTGTGTTCTCTGATACTGAAAAGAGACTTTGTAACAGGTGCTGTAAGCTTCACTCCTACTTTTTCCGTGGTTCACCCCTAAAACTGAAGCTTGGCCAAATCAAAGGATAGATCAGTTGTAAGTGATGTTGCTCTCCAAATGCATCCAGATTTACAGCCCATTCCACCTTTTTTCTGCTGGAAAATAGTGGGGATATAGGATTGCAAATTTGTGCTCCACATGATCTTGTCTTTAAAATAAAAGATAACTAAAGTAATAGATGAGTGTGGAATAAAAGTAATAGATGATGAGCATCATAATCATAACTTGGGAAAACTAATTATTGAACATGTTTCCTGGTGAATAGGTTCCTCAAAATAGAAGGAGGAGAGGGGAAATCACATCTTAAGACAGTGAATCTGCTGATAGGAATTATGAAAAATTGTTTTGGATTCACCTTTAGCAGTGTAATATCATACAGCTGTGCAGCACAATGTGAAAAATTATTTCACTGTTGAGCTGGAATGCTTTTGCCATAGGTAGACTTCAGCCGTATAGATTGCAGGTTTAAATTCTCACAGATATTTTCATGTTTTATTCTATGCTACCATTTTATAAGCATTTACCAATGGATTTTAGTGATAAAAAAAGAATAGAATTCGTTAAAAAGACGAATGTTTATAGCAGAGTAAAGACTAAGAAAAGACTAGTAGACAGTTGATCTGCTCAGTGGTGGTGCACCATTTATAAATTTGAGAATTTATCACTGAGTTAATATGTATTCCAGTGCCTTGATGAAATCCAACCTATTATATTAGCACTGTGAATTTTACCAGCTAAATCTAAAGTCTTTATTGGTCAGTTTTGAAACTCTGAATTTATAAGCCTAAATCAATACTTTGACTATTTACAGGTGAATTACACAGATGGAGAAGTTTTAAATTACTCACTATCCAATAGCTGCTCTTTGTACAGCTCTTGAATTAATCTTGAATCTTGTTGTGATTAAAGGTATTTTGGTATGCCATATGCAATTTTGTTGTTTCTTTTCCTCAAACACTAACTTAATATGATGTAAATAATTTAAATATCAATTTATAAAATATTTAGATTTAAAGTTAATTGGGGTAAATTATATGCATCCATGTAAGGTGAAGACCTCTCCTATGTAAATTTTTTTTAATGGCACAGTACACAACATTATTTGTGAGTTGCACAACTCATTTGCAATGTGTGAGGAGTTCTGATGGATGAAGGCTGGCAATTCAACCTTAATATTCTGTTCCTAGACACATAAGAATGTGTTTTTTCTAACCACTGTGGACTGCTTCTGTGGATGATGTGGTCTGAGGGCAGGAAAGGTGCAATTTTCCTCTACTTAATTATTGTATATTTCAGGGGAACTATTTATTTGTTGCTGTAATTGAAGTTGGCCTGTAGAATGGTTTTAGAGTCTCTTTTTTTGAAAACTGTCCCTGCTCTCCAGTCAAGCAAAGAAAAACAGAATTCCAAAGCTTCAGATAAATGAAAAAATTGGACTCTTCTGTTGATTGAGAATTTTGGTTTAACAGTAGCAGCATTAAATGCTGACCTTAATTAAAAATAAAAAATATTATATTAAAGATGTTATTTTTTTGAGTCCTCATAAAACTATATTTTTGTATAGCCATGTCTTTTCTTTACCATTTCTCCTCTGAAATCTAAATGATTTTGCAAAGGTTTTATCCTTGCTATTGAGTCTAATCTAGCTGTTATACGAATAGCATGTCATTTAGTAGGTAACTCATTTTTTTCTATATAGTGCAAGTGGTATTGAAAATGTTTACTGAAAGTTATTATTTGTCTTACAAAGATTTTAGACTTTTTTTTTATTCTCTCTTGCAAACTGTTTGGAAAAGGCAGAGGACTTTTGTCTTTGCAGACCATAATTCCTTTCAAATTCAGGTAGTAGATTACAATTATGATGCAACCCCATAATTTTCACCTTGTTGTTATTCAGTGTTATTGCAATCCTTTTAAGTTGACTGAAGTGATTTTTTTCCCCTGGAGCATTCCTTCTGTTGAACAGTTTTGTCTTTGCCTTATGTACTTTCACAGTTTATTTTCAGTTTTCACTTGCTGACACTGATTTGTTCAAGGTCAGTTTGTTTAGTTTTATCTGTCTGATACCATTAACGCTGGCTCCTCACCCAGTAAAAGTAAACAAGGTTTCAAAAGGTTGTTGGTTTGCATCCGAATGGGTGTTAAGACTCCCATCAACAGAGGAGAGAAATTACCAACAGCAATCCCTGAGACGGGGGTATCACCCTGAGTTGGTAGTAAGATCTGCTCTGCTCTGCACAAAGCCGTTATTCAGTAGGATGTGACTTGCAGAGTCAGTCATACCTTCCTACAGGTGTGTGGGGGTTATTGGGTTGTGAGTTATTTCCTTTCCCCTTTCATACCCTCTCATACAGAGAGATGTGGTGCTGCTCCTTGCAGTCGGTAATCTTATCCATTAAAGTTACAATTTCAGTCAACTTTTAATCTGTTTCTGGGAAAATGTCCAGCTCTAAATATCTACTGTCTTTCTAAATATTTCTTTAATTCTCCTTCAAGATTGCTAAACTTAAGTTTTGTTCTGTTTTTCTTTGCCTGAGGTTTGTTATTTTAATTCCAGAACAGTTGAAGTATTTATTATTTAGGCCATATTTAAAGCTTCACATAGACTGCCATATGCAAAGATATCTCATCAGTTTGAATCATGTGCATTTTGTTTTATTCTGTTCAGATAAGCTAAAAAATGTTTAAGATTCTTTTAATCTTCCTTTCCTTGGGTATTTCCACTGTTTTTGTCATCCTTATGGTTTTTTTTCTAAATACTTCAGCTTTGTATTTTAATTCAAATGAGAGAGAGAGATCTATTCCAGTTTAATTCTCACAATTTTCTATACTTGTCCTCTCTGTATTATTTTGTTTTGAAGGTATTTTTTTTGCCCATTGCATTCATCTAATAACCCAGGTTATTATATGTAGGTTAAATGAAAACCCATTTTGAACAAAGGTGATGTAGGGATAGACACTGATATAGAAGACTAAAGTGTCAGACAAAATGTGACTTTTATTTGAAAAAGCTGAATTTTGTCAGGAAACCAGTTATATAAAGAACTATGAAGATTATTGTCTTAACATAGCAAGCGTCTTTAAATACAGTGCAGTGTTCATTAAAGGGAAGTTGTACTCCCTTGATGTTTCCAATTCGTGCCTGCACAAATTCTGACAAATACATCTGTGGTCGTGACTTCCTGTAACTGTTACAGTTCTTGTGTGACCTTGCAAGGATGGACTTGAGTAAATCTTTCTGATGCTAATAGAGTGACCTGGAGTTTCTTGATGGAAATGAGACACCTCATTTTCTATATATTCTTTCTCTTCGTTTCAGGATTATTCCAGGATGTATGTGGGAATGCCATCAAATTATGATGCTCTGTTGCTGTGGATGATAATTATCTTGCCATGAGAAGTTCAGCAGGCCTCAAAAGAGGCTAGTGAGCTTCTGGAGTTTGAGTGTTACTTTTGAGAGACAATAATTGGAAAAATTAGTTGAATTTTCCACAGAACTTAGTTAAAAATCAATAGTGACTGGAGCTAGTGATTTCTGAATTATGTAAGTGTTAATTGGATCTTCAACTCTTTAGAATATCTGATTTCAGTTTTGGAAGTTAAGCAGTTTACATAATTGAATTCCTGTACTCACACTTAGGTCTTCAAAAAGTTATTTCAAAATGCTTTCAATATGCTCCAGATACTTTTAATATGCTCAGTTCCTATTAATTTTGAAGAATGAGCATGCAACACTCTCTGAAAGTCAGGAACTTCTTATTTAGGGTGTTAAATGTGTAATCTTTAATATTAGGCTCTGACCCATGCCATGGAAATTTGTGCTTATAGAGGAGTGGAAAAGTGTGACTATGTCAGTTGTGATATGAGTTTCAATTCTTTAACTGGACTACAGACCCAAAAAGATTGTATGTCTTTCAAATATATACTACACTGGAATTTGAACAACAATAGCACATGTAATTACAAAGCTAAATCAAAATTTATATTATTATTGTGTAGTATGTAAAAACCCGTATACTTTTTTCTTTTGTATATTCTCCAAGTAACATGATCTGATTTAAAGTCCTACTCTACTTTTCTTTACCTGCTGTTAAAACACCCAGTTGCAAGGAAAACATGGATGTAAAGAACTCGCTCATTTAACTCTCAAACACTTCTTGTCAGTAAAATAAAAATTCTCCTCTCACCTCTGCCATTTCAGTGGTGTGGACCAGCTGGCCTTTTGTGACTTCCTCCAACATAATTTAGAAAACTTTAATAATAATACTTGGGGGAACTAGAGGACATTTGCTGGTTTTTCTTTTACAGGGAAACAGGATTTAAACAAACTTCCCATCACATTTGTTGGTTGTGTATTTCATAGTAACCACCATGAAGTTCACTGCATTTAGGGATACGATGAAGCCGAGACAAAAAGATATAAATTCATGAAGGCTCAGCTTCACAGCTGGTGTATAATCCTTTCTGTTGTCACCGGTGCCCTGGCCCCAGTACCCAGCAGAACAAAGGGAGCTGAATTGGAAATGGTGGGAGCTGGGGAGCCTCTCGCTGGCAGCACATCTCATGGCCATAGGCCTTGTCAGGGCGCAGTGTGATACCCTTTATTCCGTGTGACAGATGCGAGGTGGGTTCTGCGAGGGGGAAGTCATTACTAGTGTGAGGGCAGTGTCAGATCAAAAGTAACCAGCGATCAAACAAGGTAAGGGGCTGCGGAAAAGAGGCTTTCTGTCTGGCCCCAGCACCTGCCGGATCACCGAGGGGAATAGGCCTTGTGTGTCAGGTTGTGCTGATTCCCTTTGATCTACCGTGAATGAGCGAGGATGGAAACTGAAGGCGAGAGGGAAGAGTTTTATTTCCCATTTCTTCAGGGCAATTGAAGGTGCTTTTCTATGCAATGCTGCCGTGGACTTCCCAGCTGAAAAAAATCTCCAAAAGACCCCTTTCGGAAGTAAAATGTTCAGGGCTTGGGCTTTCTATTTCTAGCCTGATCTCACTGATGAATTCTTTCATGGTGTTTCATTTTGATGACTGAGGATAAAATTTGGAATTTATATTAGATAGTACTAATATTCCAATATTAATATTATATTACCTAATACAGTAATATTATTAAGATTAAAATATTTGAAATAATAATATATTTCTTTAAATAGAGAGATGTGGCTGCATATGCTATAAGTAGATACAATTTTTTTTCTGTGGAGACTTTTACTGTAACTCATAATATAAAGACTAGCTGTAAAGTAACAATAAGGGATTACCTGTAAACATTTCAAGTGTTCCACAAAGAGTGTTCCACTTCTAAAATACTTACTCATGTATGTACACACCTGCAAAGCCTAAGTAATTTTGTAGCTGTGATGTTTTTTCATGGTGTTCCATGACATAATTCTGTAAACTAATATATTTTATTACGCAGACTTCCTTGTACTTAAGATAATTTTCTCATCTCTGCACCTTTTTTATTCTCTTATGTGTTACAATTCATTTTGTTATGGATGATTTTCTTTATACAGCTATATAGTAATAAAAATTCATTTCATTAGGAGGCATACTTGTCACATTTCAATTATAAATTTATTTTTCTGCACTCAAAATGAGGAATATCTGCATACATCTTGTAGAGTATATACTGAAAAAAATTGTAGTCAAATCAACTATTAGAAATTGTTTTGTAGTTTAACAATTATATTGTCCTTTTTTCTAAGTATGATCTAAGTTTTCTTTATATTTTAAAAACGATACCGAACTCTCCCCTCCTTTCCTCCCTTCTCCTTCTCCTTTTTCTTTTTCTTTTCCCCATGGAATCATAGAATGGTTCCTGTGGGAAGGGAGCTTAAGAGTCACCTGGTCCAGATTCCTAGCCATGGATAGGGACATCTCCCAGCAGACCAGGTTGCTCCAAGCCCCATCCAACCTGGCCTTGAACAGTTCCAGGGCAGGAGCAGCTGCAGCTGCTCTGGGCAGCCTGTGCCAGGGCCTCACCAGCCTCGCAGTAAAGAATTTCTTCCTAACATCTAATCAAAACCTACTCTTTTTTTTTGAAGCTATTCCCTCTTGTCCTGTCATTGCATGTTCTTGTAAATAGGCTCTCTGCATCTTTCTTGTGGGCTACCCTTTGGGTAGAAGTCACCCCAAAGCCCTTTGTTTTCTAGGATGAGCAATCCTGATTCTCCCAGCCTTCCCTTGTAGCAGAGGTGCTCCATCCCTCTGATCATCCCTCTGATCCCTCCTCTGGACTCACTCCATGATGTTCTTGTCCTTTCTGTGTTGGGACCTCAGAGCTGGATGCAGCAGTACAGGTGGAGTCTGACAAGACAAAATATAGATTATTTTTGTCTTAATGAGTACATTTTGTAGTTTTTGTAAAATCTGGAAGTGTTACTGTGTGTATATTGCCAGATATTTCAGAGAGTAAAAAGGTAAATAATCTTCCTTGATAACTTAAAATAAATTGAAAAATTCCCTGTAATTAAAAAATACTCCAGCAGGTTTATTATCAGCTAAAAAAATTTTACATAGTTCAATATTGACTAAGCAAAATTGAAATGTCCTGTGCAGCTCTGTAATATTTGTACTGTTACTATGGAAAAAACCCAACCTGGTGTTCTGAGCTCGTTCTGTACTTTTATGGCAGGTCTTTTCTTCTTGATTTCAGTTTTTATGCAGCTTCTCAAGCATTACACTTGCATTAATTGATCTTAGAGTCTTCCCTTTCAAGTGACTGTGTGGTTTAAAATCAAAATAATACTCACACAATAATTGCAATGAGTAACTAGTATTCAGGTATCTTTCAGAGAAAAATCATATTTAGCTTGACTTGTTCTTTTCATCTCTGAGATGAAGAAAAATACACATCCACACAAAAAAATTCAGAATATGCTTTTGTATTCAGAGAAAAAGTCTTATATTGTTTTCATCCTGCTGCAATCTAGATGAATGGGAATGAATTTGCTATACATTTGCTAGTTCTTTCCTTTGTTATTTCTCTTGTTTTTATTATTAAGTAAAGCGGTACTTTTAACGTTTCTGTGAGCAGTACACTATAATAAAGCTTCAGCTGCAGTGCCATCTGAGTCCTCCTAGTAATCACTTTGACCTAAAAATTTAAGACTCTATTACATTTTGCTTATGGTTTTTGTTCTCTAACAGATTTATCATTTAACATGTATCTTCAGGTGATGTATTTATCTTCTGAAAGCTTAATGTTCCAATTGGCAAAAAGTAAAACCCAAGCCAAAATAAAAATGTCTTCCTACATTTGTTCTCCACCCTGTCTGGATTTGGAACTATTTGAATAAAAGTAGTGCAAGACCTGTCTGCAGGAAATGAGTTATTTAGTGCCTTTTATATATATATATATATATATATTTAAACTTTTCTTTTACATTTATTTNTTTGTAATTTTTTTAGTTCTAGCTTGCCTACAACCATACAATGACAACAGCAATGACAAAGAGACACCAAAAACGGCCCAGATTTTGTAAATAAGCTAGCCTTCTGTGTTGGGCTATCTTTGTTTACTGTGCAGGTTTTTTTTTTCCCCACTACAAAGATAAATAACTCTTTGCAGTGTTAAAATAAAAGTTCTGAACAATTTTTAGTAGGAACAGTGAAATTCTCTGGGCAGTTAGCATTAGAGAAATTTAGGTACATGAAAAGCTCAGAAAAATAGGACTAAGTAATAGATACATACAAATATCCCACAGGTGGATGCCAGGAGGATGGTGCCAGGCTCTTGCCAGTGGTGCTCAGTGGCAGGACAAGGAGCAATGGCCATAAATTAAAGCACAAGAATTTACACCTCAATATGTGGAAGAATTTCTTTACACTGAGGGTGGCAGAGCTCTCAAGGAAGAGTGTGGAGTCTCCCCTTCTAGAGAAATTCCAACCCCACCTGGACACGTTCTTTTGTCACCTGCTTCAGGTGGCCCTGTCATGGCAGGGGGGTTAGACTGGATGATTTCCAGAGGTCCCTTCCAACCCCGACAGTTCTGTGATAAAGGGTAGATGAGTATTTTTATGACATAAAAACAGGCCTATCAAAACATTAGATCTCAGAAAGAATAAGAAAGTCATTCACTCATCCTTTTTAGCAAATAAATTGGTAGAGAGACCTGAGTCAAACATTTCTGTTAATTGAAAATAAATTAAAAAGAGACTTCCATGACCATCAAAGTCCAAAATCAATGGTTCTATATATTTACAGTGTTGTAATTGGAGAGGGAAATATTGAATTGCATGTGTTGTAGCTGATGCAAGCTTGAGGGAGGAGGAAATTGGTGAACTTCTGAGTCAGAGCCATCTAATGGTCATAATTACTGTTAATGCATTCAAGATTTTTTTGAAGATACCTAGTTGTCTCTTAATTTGGTATAAGGCTTGTTATATAATTTACTTTATGAAAGCATTGCTGTGGTAGAGGAATAGCAGAAACTTAATTCAAAATGGTAATTTTTCTACTCCAGTTCACTAGATAGCACAAAATTTGCCATAATGTCATTTAAATGTTTTGCATTGGTGTGTATGGAGTCATCCATTAGTAATATAAGAATATATTGTTTTACTTACTAAACGACTTCAGAATTAGTTTGCATACTGACAGTTGTTTAATTTTGTAATCTTCTGAAAAGAGTATGGAGTGCTTCCCCTGTAGGTTCATGCTACCGTGTCTTTAACTCTTTTGAACTGTCTGATAAATGTATCATGGTTTGAGTGAGTAATTCAAGGTATTAGTTTGGGCAGATTCATTACTTTGGATGTCTTGAGAGATGTTCTGCTGTGCCCACCGGGTTTGCTTTTATTCATAAGGCTCCTTCTTATATGTAAAATTATAAATGTTTCCAATTTCAGTTTTGTCCTTCTAGCAAAAACTGGAGTGTGTCCTCTGCCAGCTACTGCTGAAAGTACAACTCTATGTGTGTTGGATACTTAAGGTGCTTACTTCAATCAGATTTCTGTAACAGTGATACAATCCATTTTATAGACAAGATAGATTTGTGTCACAGGACATTGTGACACTGTTTGGTAAAGCTCAGTTCCAGAATGAATAATAGTGGCTCCTGGTGTGTTTTGGAGTATTTGAGGACATAATTTAACAAAGGCTCCAACACAAAACCTGTGTCATATCCTACTTATTTTAGTATTTTGTGTATTGGGTTTTTTGGTGGATGTTTTGGTTATGTTTGTTTTGGTATGATTTTTGTTTGGTTTTGTTTGAGCTTTTCTGTGTGTTTGTGTTTGTTTGTTTTGGTTGTTTGGATTTTTTCTCTCCATAACACCACTGAGCTGGCACAGTGTGCTTTATTGTTGCTGCAATACATTTGCACGAAGTCTGATCCTGTAATGGAGGGCAGAGCTTATTGTTAAATATTCCAAGCTATTGTTAAATATTCCATGAAATTTTAAATGTGGCAAAAATAACATTGGAGTTTGGCACTACAGAAATACTGGAGATAAAAAGATGAGGATCCTTTTGATCTGCAAACGTACCCTTTTGATATGTCTGCTGTTTATGTATGTTTATGACTAATGTCAGCATACCTCTGTTTCACATGAATTACATAGGGTGTGTAACTGATGAAATGGTGTCTGTTACAGTGAGATGAACAAATCTCTATTTTTCCCTTGGTGACAGCATTAGCAATATGTGTAGCCTGTACACATTTTCAAGGATTCAGTTAAAATGACTGTTCTAACATGATTTCAGTAAATTTAGAAGAGCTATTAAACTGTTTTGTTAACAGTGAGTACACCAGCGATTGTATTTCCAGCATAAGGACAGCATTTGCAACTGCAAAAAAGGGCTGCAAACTGGCTTTAGAAACTGTGCTGCAGTATATCTTAATAAGCCTGCTTGAGCTTCTACTTCAGTGAAAAAAACAACTCCACATTTTCGAGTACTCTTCCACAGTTGGAGGGGCATCTGTTTGCAAGAGGGTGTCATTCAGGCAGTAAGATAAGACCCTTGAGGTGTACCAAAGTGTTGAGTACCACTTCAGTTTTTTATCTGTTTGCCAGACTGCTGAGAATGAACAAGAGGGGAGGGGTGGGAAAAAGGAAAGCTTGGACATTTTCCAAGGCCCCAGTGTCTGTGTATGTGGGGTTATGATTATAGGCTGGGAGGCTGACTTTCATTGGGCAGGCTTTTCTGGTGGACATAAAACCCCCCTCTGTCCCCTCCCAGGTGGTAGCTGGCTTTCATAGCCAGAATTGCTTGACATTCTCAGACATGGCTAAATGGGCCCTCAGCCCCAGGGTTCACATGCTGCCAGCTGGAAGAAAGTAACAAATGAGAGCAGATGACAAAACAGTCGTGCATAGTAAGAGGCGAAGAAGAAAAGGAAAAACAAAAGGTAGGAATAAGAAAAAGAGAGAAGGGAAATCATAGGAGAGGAAGGGATGGTGGAGAAATGAAATGGTGGCAAATACTGAGCTCGGGGAAGTTCTGTCTGTATGGAAGGAACTCTTTTTGTTGCTGCACAAAATGCAGTACCTCTGCTTCTCGGTATTTTATTTTACAGTGGTAGAACACTTTTTTAAAACAGCTATCAGGATGGTGAAATTTGAAGGGCATTTAATGGTAATCCATGTCAAGGCCATGTGGTTGTTGATTCTCTTGTAATAATTTTGCTGGGTGGTTTGCAGTGTTCCTTTTTGAAGTTTCTTCAAATACTTGATTTGACCTGCTTTTGTACTTACGTAAGTTACTTCTTTGAGGTGGCAAAATACTCATAATTTAGAGATCTCCTTAACTTTGAAAATGGATGCTAGTAAACATCACAAAAATAATTTATGAAAAAAAGGAGGGAAATTAAAATGGAGAGCAGTAAGTCTGAAAATGATTTGAAAGAAATCCTGCACTTGATGTGCTAGGATGTGTTCTAAATTACTTTTTTTAATGTTATGTTTAAGTCTTTGTTTACTGTTCTGAAGGGAAAGAATGCTTTGGTTTTTTAGATTAGATTGTTTTTCACACAGAACCCCCTTTTTTGTGGTTAATGATGCTGTTATCTTAAATTCTTTTTGGTCTGCCTGGATTTTGTAATATATTAAGTTCTGTTCCTAACAAGTCAAGTCAGAAATTTGCCATATATTGCAAATTTGAGTATTGATCTCATCTAATTAACTTTGATTCTTAAAATGCTATAAATTAGCTTAACTATTAAGTACCAGAAACATCTCAGATTTTTTTTTTTGATTTATTTTTTTTTAAATGCAAAGACATTTTAAGTCTCTGATTGTGTTTGGGCATGGTAAATACCAGGTTACACATGTGCTGTCTGCACTGGTTGCTTTGAACATGGTATGTTTTGTCCTTTTTATAATTAAGACTATCCTGTCATTTTGGCTGCAATATGAAGTAGGTTTACTGCATGAAACTATAATAAATATGGAAGAATTTAAAGTACAAGATTTGTCTGAACTTCTAAAATGGTGAAAGGCAGTAGATATTAAATAAAAAGGTGCCATGCATTATGCTTTCAACTGGAATACATTATGAATAGAGTCTGCCCGTAGTTTGATGATACAGAGACCTGTCATTCACCTCTGAATTTTTAAGCTCAACTAGAAATCTTTAATGATTTAATAAAACAGAAAATAGCTAGTGTAGGTTACTAGTATGGCTTGTTCTCATCCACTGCTTTTCTGTACCAGACTTGATGACCAGTCATCTGCTGGTTAGTCTTACACTGCTAAAACATAACTAAAAATTTTTAGTGATTGATAGAGAGGGCCGAAACACGAAGTTACAATATGAATATGGTTGGAAATGGGAAAATAAATAATTTAAAATTTGTTTTGAGCATGAGTTATAGCAACGTTAGGGATAGAAAAATACCCTGCTGCAATTAGTACTGTTCCAAAAAAGAAAGTGATTGTGGGTGGGAGATGTGTGAGATTGGGTAGATGAATTTATAAAAGGTGATTTGCTCATCAGATTCAGTGAAATCTAATACTTTGTTTTCCTCAACCATCTAATCTGCTTTTACTCTTTAATTAATAAATTCTAACAATTAATAAGAAACTTCACAGTCAAATACAGTGATAGAAAATTAGTAGTGCAGCTCTCCAGTTAATTCCAATGTACAAAGTTCTGCAGCCTCACAAATGATTAGTTCATCTCCTTATGAATATGTTTAATTACAAATTAGTACTGGTCACTTTTGTACTGTCAGAAAAGCTTTTTGTATAACTTCACAGTGAAAGTATGACCAAAACATGTTTATTTCTCAGGTATTATTTCTCATGAGAGGGTTGGAACAGGTTCTTACATTACAGTCTTGTGTAATTTACTGTACATTCATATTACTGAGTCATTATTACTGAGTTATTATTATTTACATTTTCATATTATTGAGTTATTGTAGTCCTTCATATTTTTAGGATATCTGAATGAACTGTTTATCAAAAATGAAGAAAACATAACAAAACATGATTTGGTGGTCATGCCTCTCTTTGTATGCTGTTTTGTGACAGGCAATGCTTTTTCTTAAATATACTAGTAAGATCTCACTTGGAATATTCTTCACTTAAAATGTTTTGGTTCTTATCCCTGGAGTTTTACTCCCATTATTTTTCTGGATTTTTAATATTAAACATGAATGTAATAGAAATATATAATAATATACTGTTAAGATGTAATATAATATATAATTGTAATATAATATGTAATCATTAGCTGTTAAGATTTTTTTTTCTTGTCCATTTCCCTGGGATGTATGTTAGCCATGTGTGTGTATTCCATATATTTTTGTTCTTCTCTAACTATAACCTACACTTAAACCATTACGGATGTATCAAACAAGGCTCCAGCTCTTCTTTTGCAATTCTGGTAAGTCTAATGAACATAAATAACTCACTACAACTAAGAAATGTCTGCTTAAAATAAAAAAAATGTGTCGTTAAGTCACACCATAAATGTCAAAGTAAAGAATAAGTAGATTAAATCCTTTGGAAGGGATGTACGTTTCTATCTTTTTTGTATTTACTAGCTCAGAAATATTAGTTTGAAGTTGAATGCTAAAAATGTTAACAAAACCATTAAAGACTGTTAAAAATGCTAAAAAAAAAAAGTTAAAAAGTAATAGAGATGTGATGCGTCCACTTTTCCTGTTTGCTTTCTATATTTTGAACTTTGTTTTGAGATTCTATTTAGCTATATGAAAGCTAACATTTTTTTAGCCTCTTTGATGTAGCCTTTTAGGATCAAGCTTTCATTAGAGGAATGATGATCTTAATTTTCATCTATAGAAAATTATTTTTATTTATCATTCAAGAAAATACTATTCTATTTTTGCATGTGTGTGCAGAGACTGTAAAAGCTATGTTAAGTTTATTAAAATGCTTGTTTGTAAAAGTTAAAGGAGTTATTTTACAATTAATTTTATTTGAACATACCTACACAAAACATATTCTGCTTGGTGTTCAATTTTTCATTTTCAAATTTTTTTAATTTTTAATTTTACTTAATTATTTTAATGACATTAATGTTACTGCATTTACTGAGCTTCCCCGTGAGCAAAAAGAACTTGCAGATTATGCGAGTCCTATCTAAAAGGATGATTATTGTGAAAAACTTGACTTGCCTTTTTTTTTTTTCTTTAATACCAGAGATCAATATTAGTGAAAGGCTTCCTTTTGCACATTGTACTTACTGCTGCCTTTTGTGAAGTTGGTGAAATGGAAATTACAATGTCATACTCCATGTGTTTTTAATACCAGTTAGCTCTGTCTGGTATTCAAAATATTGGGATGTGTAACAGCATCTGTTAAGCATGGTGTTTGTTCTGCATTTCAGTGTGTATAAAAGATTACCAAAATCATACCATTATACTAATTGTCCCATAAAAAAATATAAAAAAGTGTAATTAGCAATCTAGCTATAATACTTGCAGTAAAATCTAAAAAAAAAGTTCATATACCCTTCTGCTTCCTAATATTTTCTTATATGTGTGCATTTAACTATTGAATTTAAGATTTTTTTTGTTTTATGAGGTGTAAAGCACCAGTGTTTTTATATAACACACAATCATTGTTTTATACAGTCAGATGTATAATTAAATGTAGAAATTAATGTAAATCTGTTGAACAGAAACTATTCAACATTTGCAAGCACAGATTAAGTTACTTTCTAAGTTTTTACAGTGTTTTGAAAAGGAGAAGAGCCCCTTGTCATGCAGTATTTTGAATGCATTATTGAGTCTCCATCAGCTGAGTTCAGCACAGGCGTGTGCACAAGGGGGGGTGTGGCATTACCTTCATTGTAGGCTACCTTTGTACATGTGCCAGATCCTGAGAAATAGGGAAATCATAAATTAATGCAAGGACTTGAGATTTAATTTCTAATAAATTATTGTACAGGAAGATTTTGGGGATAAGTGCAAGTTATCTGGTAGTGTGTGTGTACAATTCAATAACTGAAAACAAGGTTGTGATGAGCATCAATATTTCCTTCTAAATTGAAGACAGGGTATACCACACTCCTTCTCAGTGAACTATTTCTTATTCACTGTAAATTGCATGTGTAACAGAGAAGATATTTTTAAATTAATGGAAAGAGTATATTTTATATAATAACGAAAAACCTTTTAGTCAGAAGTGCAGCTAATGAGT
>VWZU01019702.1:48463-87374 GCA_013397095.1 Sterrhoptilus dennistouni
AAAGATGAGGGTAGGTAAGAGAAAGACTGCAGGGAGATTTGTAGTTACAGTTTGTCTTCCCAAGCAACTTCGACACATACTGTGGCTCTAAAATATTTCTGGGTGTTGCTAAACAATAGGAATTACTGAAATGAACTACTCTTTTTTCTTTGCTTTCATGGTAACTTTTTCATTGTTATTCAGCTTGTCTTTATCTTGACCCACAAGCATTTCCACCTTATTTTCTCTCTCTGTCCTATTGAGGAGGAGGAAGTAGAGTGGCTGTGTGGACATCTGATAGCAGCCAAAGTCAGTGCACCACATCTTTGTAAAATTTCAAAATGTACAGCTGCTGCATAGAATACTTATGGGATGCATTGCTGAGGTTAGACTTAACTGCAGAAAATATTCAGTAGATTTTTGAGGAGCAGAAGGTAGCCTTTGCTTGAGAAATGGTCTAGCATGTTAGGTCAATGTAAACCAGGTCTCCCCTTTTCTTATGGTAGTACTCAATCAATGGTATTTCTTTTTACCACCGCCCTGGGCACCCTTTGCCAGCAGCCTACCTACAGATGTGGCTGTAGCCTTTTATTTTCAATGTGACTTCAGAGTCTGAGATTGCATACCTGTAGGAACCTACGTTTTCAGAATTGCACCTACTGTTCTGCATTTTAGTATTGTCCTATCATTTCTTCCTCATTCTGTGACTACGGTAATTAAGGATTGCATGAAAAATAAACAAGACTAATGCCATGGCAGAAACAAATTTAATTCTCAGAAAGCCAGTTCATTGTTGGTGGACTTGTGAAAGTCACTTTTCTGCGAAGCTTGAAGACTACAGATACGTTCTTTTAAAAGGAAGAAATATAATTTTGACCTATTTGGTAATTCAGATTTTCCTCCTTCTGAAGAATAGAATCATTAGATTTTGAGTTATCCCAGGAAAAAAAAATGTCTTCAGTTAAATTTAGAACCTCAGTAAGACTAAATCTTTTCTCAATGCTTAATTTTTTTAGTTTTCCTTGGAGATGATACTGTCATTATGGAGTTGAGCTTAAATATCTGATATTATTTATTATTTCTATGCAATTTTGAAAAATATGGGAAGAACTGAGGTTCTTCACATGTGACTGTACAGTGTATGTCTCCCCCAGTTTTCTTTGTTTTGCTCTATTTTTTAAGGAGGAGCATCTGCTCAATATTAAGTAGTTCAGTCATTTGCAGTTCAGAACTGCAAATGTAAGATTTTTATTCCGTAGGAAGAAATAAAACAGTGTGGTAAAAATATGAAACTTGGAAATTTTTTTAAGTTATTGAAATTTGGATGTCAGCAAGAAAAATTTCTTCATTCTTGGGTTGCTAGAAAGTAAAGACTCAGGCTACAATTTTTGATCTACCTTGAATAAGATACACATTTGGATTTGGAAAAAAATGTTTCTCTCTGGAGTAAATGTCTCTTCTTTTGGTAGAATTCAAGCAATCTGAATGTAGAAATCTAGGAGTTTTGGTTTGCATATTTGTAATTTGCTCTGTTTGGGATAAGATGCCATAACAATCATAGATTATCTTTCCTGTTAGCAGAAAAACAAGGGATTGAAAAAACATGCAACAGCTATCAGTGTCTTGCAAGTATTTTTTTCATTTTTCTTTATGGTGCTCTCCACAAAATCACAAGTATCATTTCTGTATTGTATATTTAAACCTGATGTGAAGAGAAATTTAATTTGGCTATTCCAAATCTCAAGATTGTTAGAAGAATAAGGATACAGCTTGAGTTCTTGACTGTGTACTTGACTCAGTGTGCTTATTTCCGATTATCAGTGCGTAAAAGATGCTTGCTGCGGTCTTTAAAAACCTTTATAAATGTTGATATTTTACAGTAAGCTTCCATCCCTAATTTTACCTTAGTTATCTTTTGCTGGTCTCTTTCTTTTGTTCTGGGTCGTGTGACTGATTTTTCTGGGCTAAAAGCCAGTAGGGTGTTTATGGGCCTGGAGTCCCTCTGTCGGCTGGTTGTGGTTCCATTAAGCAACTGGCTTCCAGATTGTGGTGTACTGTCAGCAAGAGATGAAATAGGCTGTGTTTCTTTGTCATTGTCCAGTACAAAAAGTGAGAGAACAGCAAACAGCCTACACTCCCTGCCACCCCCAGGACCTTCTGTTTATATTCAGAATACCTGGTTTTGTTTATTTAATGTTTCTAATAATGGATATTGTCAGATACAAGTATTATTTTTGAAACTTCATTGTCTTTTATTAAACTCAAGGGTACCGGAAAATATGATTTCTTGACCATGAATTTGAAAGCTTTTCCCGTTCTTGGATAGCTATGGCATCTGTGTTAGACATGTATGGATTTCCTCTCTTAAAGAAAAACAAGACAGTAAATGAATAATGCAGTGTCCTTGGGTGCTCCAAAAAAATCTGAACATACCTGCTGTGCAGTACAGAGTAAGTCCAAGCTGACATTTGGTTGTGTCAAAAAAAANAAAAAAAAAAAAAAAAAAAAGTTTTAGAAAAAGTGTTTTTTTGTAAGATGACAAAGAAATCTGTAATTTTTTTTCTCTTCCCTCTGCTGCTGACATTTTAGAACTGCATCAGGCTTAATCTGTATAAATGGCTAATAAATAGGTAGTGTAGGTTTTTTGTTATATGGTTATCTTAGGCTGTTGATACAACAAAAATATATCTGGTAAGTAACATTTTTAGTTTGAAAACTTTGGTAGTATTAATAAGAATGGATATAGATTTTTAATCAGAAACTGGTTTTTAAGGAAGATGTGGGGTTTATAATTCTTACTGCATGCTTTCTTTTCTCATATGGGTCTGTAAGTGAGTTTTTTCCTTCTAAATTTGAAGTTAAAATATTTTGTTTACTAAAAATAAAAATTCAGAGATACTGCAGTCATGATGTTGTAATAATGCTTTGGAAACAAGTTTAAAGAAGTACATTAATAACGAGTGCATTTACTTATTTATTTGGAGTTCTGAAATATGAATGTAACTTTTTTTCTGGTTTGGACTTAATATTTACAGAAGAAACACTTTTCTTCCTATGAGTATAAAGCTGTTTCAAGAGTTCAAATTTGTGTTTATCTGCATTTGAAGGGGAATTATCTTTAACCTTGATATCCAGCAATTTTGTGGAAGCATTGAAAGTTGTAGTTTATGAGCAAGAATTGCACTGTGTACTAATTGCATGTGACTTCAGGGCAGGGGAGGACAATCTATTTTTAAATTAGAAGTGGAGTTTTATAAATCTAAATTTCCTATCTTAAATACATCTTATTCATAGCAAATTTAGAATAGCAAACCTTTTTGAATGCTAGGGTTGTGTTAAAAAGAGTTTTCATGAACAGCAAAAGTGAGGGAATTGTGAAAATAAGGGTAGAAGAGGAAAGACACTTAAAGGAGATGCATTTCAGAATAATGTATTTATTTATGTTTATTACATGTTTGGTTTATATTTTAGAAACATTTTACATTTGTTATATGTTTATTTTACATTTGTCAGTATGAAATACAGGACAATCTGGTATAGATTGCTGTTTCTAAACCTAGTAGTACTGGGTGAATATTTCTAATAGTCTGTTAATTGAACTCTTGTTATATAATTTTGTAAAGAAAGGCTTTTAGATTATATGTATGCCAGCTTTCACTGAATCTCTTTTTGTTGTAGTAAAAAATAAGAGGGAAAAATTGTGGGTTTTTTAAAATTACAACATTAGTTGGGTTTTTTATGTGTTGCATTAGTGATTTGAAATTAGATTTTATTCTTTACACTAAGGGAACTATATTTAATGTGGGAGCTAGAAAATAGTTTTCATGTTGTAGGAAAATTGTTATGGTCACTGGCTGCATGGAACATTCTGAAAGAGACAGGAGAGCAGGAAGTATGATCTTGAACTACAGTAGTCATAGGAGAGGATTTCACACTGAGATAGAGCTAAATTGACATATATAGACTGTGAGTGATATGCAAGAACTGATTATGGAGCACGTAGGAGATTTAACCAATGTTGTAGTGCTCAGTGAAAAACTTTCAATAGGATCATGTCTCAGTAAGTGGGGGTAGTATGTGCTGCAAATAAAAATAAAAATTGAAGGACAGAAATCCCAAAATTAGCTGCAGAACACGCCCGCACACCTATTAGTTTGTACAACTTCAGGAAACAAAACAAAACAAATTATTGAAAAGAAGAGAAAATGTACAGTTAGAAAAATTAAACTCACATAGTAGTCAGTGAAACATGCTTAAGGAAGAAGAGGAAACACCATCAAAACATCAAAAAGATGTAAAAATGTGCCTAAAGGTTAAACAAGTTAATAAGATAAATCATTGGAGGCAAGAATGGGTCTGTTACAAGATGAAGTTATAGTCAGATGAAGGAATCAGCATCATAAAAGAAATGCAACATTAGGTATTCTGCATGCTTTTTTCTGGTTTGGTGTTTCTGTGCATGATGCAGGAAATTACAGGATTGTAAGCCATGTAAATGCTTGGACGAAGTAGCTGAAAAAGTAGGGGAGAGCAGGATTTGTGGACACTTGAGTAAGATCAGTTTGGAAAAAGTGTTTAAAGATAGAATTATTTTGAAAGGATTTACAAACATAGAAAAATGTTTTGATTGATGAAGTCCATATGGAATTCCAAAATTCTTTTTTACCACCATTAAAAGGTGCTCAGAAGACTAAGCATTAGTAGAATAAGAGATAATATTTCTGAATGAGCAAAAACTACCTTAAAGCGTTGTAAACTAGTGGTAGAGGATTATAAGTTTAAAATGTGAAGAAAAACACCAACACTTCTATATAACTTTCAAGTCATGTTGTTTTAGAAAGCAAGAATGATTTAATTTTTTTTCTTACCATCATCAATGTTAAAGATAGCATAGAGGCCTTAATATTTGGATTTTATTTGATAGAAGACAGCAGAAAATTATCCTTTTGCTTTGTATCCAGTTAAAGTTGTTGTTTTGTTGTTATATTTATCTAAAGAGGAAGGGCATTGCATTACTGCTGTGTGAACAAGAAAGTAGTTTTGTGCTTTTGTATTGTAGTAGTGATTGTAGCTAATCCTGTGTGAAATAATTTTTTTTATTAGTGATACTGCTCTTTAATATGCTATTGGATATTTAAGGTTAGTTTTATTTGATGCTTTGTAATGTTTCGTTCCTTTTATGTTTAGATATAATTTCATAATTTACTGGAAAATAATTTAGTCAGTTTTATTCAATTTTAGTTAATAAAATTATTTAGTGTATTTTTACATAGTAGTTGAACAATGAAGTAAGTTTGAAGGCATTACTTAGAAGCTGTGACTAAACAATATTTGTTGCTGTTTAATGCCTTCAACTTGTGTCAGATTTTTAGCCCTAATTTTTTGCATCTCTTTTTATTTTAGCTATTTTAAACAAAATGCAGCAATGTGTACATATGATAATATACATGAAGATACTTTATTTCAATTATAGCCAGGAGCAGAATAGTAGATTTTTTTTATTATGGAATATTTAAAAATACAGGTGTTTTATTTGCCCAAATATATACTAATTTCAAATATACACTGAAATTATTAAGAAGATTTGGGTTTGGTGTGTTTTCATAATTAGTCAGCTTCTAATACATTATTAGTATGTCTACTAATATCCTTAATTTTTTTCACTTTAGGAAAACACTTGGCAGCAAGTGTGGCAACAACAGTTCAGGCACTTCTGTTGTGAGAAAATCGTAGAATCATGGAATGATTTGTTAGAAGGGACTTTTCAATGTGGTCTAAACCAACCTCCCTGCCGTGGGCTGGGACACCTTCCACTGGAGCAGGTTGATCAGAGCCCCATCCAACCTGACTCTGAATATTTCCAGGGATGGGGCATCTCTCAGTGTTCCAGTGTTTAACCAGCCTCATTGCTAAAATACCCTCCTTACAGCTAGTCTCAACCTACCCTCTCACAGTTTAAAACCATAACTGCTTGTGCTACTGGGCCTTGGTAAAAAGTCCATCCTCATCTTTCTTATAAACCTCCTCTAAGTATTGAAACAATGCAGGTGGAGAGGCAGAAAGAAGCACTACACCAAAAAAGAATCCCCCAAAACCATCCGCCCCCCCCTCCACCTGGAATAAACCAAGCAAAAATGATTCTCTCTTTCCCAATTTTTGTATTTTTCACGTGAGAGAAGTGTTCAAAATAGGAGTAAGTGCGAAAGTTAGTGCAAAATATCAACATGTATTTTGGACTAAAAACCATTTTGTTTACCAGAAGCAATTTAGCATTTGAGAAGAGTCTCTAAATTAGGTTTATCTGAAGCCAGCAGCTCCTCACGTAACTTTGATGTGCACTTGTGTTGCCAAGGAAAATTACATACTAGTGAATATTTTGGAAGAAAATGCCGGTTTATTATATAAACTTTTACAGCTGATTTTAAGAACAAGAGGAAGAAATTGTGCATTTTTATTCAGGAGAAAAACTTGTTGTTATTCCTAGTTCCTTGCTGTTGTTTATGATGAGGGGAAAGTAGTTCAGTCCTTCCCTGGGGCTGTATCATGTCTTTTTGTGTAAGTTTTGGAAGTAAGAAGAGAGGTCTGTGTTCTTTCACCTTGTATCTGCAGCAGTGAAAGGAGATATGATTTATTTGTTTAGAACAGTCTGTCTTTCAGAATTGGAAGATTCTTCTGGTTTTGACAAAGGGGTTTATTTGGGTATGTGTTGAAATCAAGTTACAAGAGCAGAAATTATCACTGATGTTGATGAATCCCAGTAATCAGAACATTATTTTCAGTTTTCTGAACAATCTGGGAATGCAGTTTAGCAGGCACAGAACAATATTTATCTTGTTTAGATAATTTCAGTGAAGTCCTGCTTTTGTAATTACTTGTACCTTTGAGCTGCGCCTTTTTTAGCAATACCAGTTACCTGTAAGCACTTAAAAGTTGTAAATGTAGAGGGACTCAGTGACTTAAGCTTCTACAAAGTAACACAAAATGCACAAAAGGTAAGTAACTTTATTTTCAAAAATGTTGAGCAAACCTGCAGATATGTACTTACAGCACATGTGTTTCCATTCAGTTACTTCAGCATATTTTAGAAATTATAGATTAATTGTTTGATTTTTTTTCCCCTGTGCTTTACAATGTATCTGCCTGTTGGGTTTCATAGCATCATTCTGCATAGAATGTGTGAACCCAGCAGTCCTCTTTTAAATTGTGATTTCAGTAGAAACAGTGGGATCCTATGATGAACTTGCTTTGGAAAATTAGTACAGATTTAAACATCTCTCATGCCACATGCTGGCTTGTCTGAAAATGTATATATTCCCCGTATATATGTGTGTATATATATATGATGTAGTTTACACTGTAGTGTATATATTAGATTTTTATAAATCAAAGTGTTGTTATGTGGTAGCACAAAAGACTGTCTTGAACTGGGGTTTTGTGTATAGGTTTATATAAAGCTTTCCAATGGTATAGATAGTTTCATCTAACACATGTATTTGGAAATGCTAGAAGAGAGATAAGATGTATTGAAAGCAATTGAAAAATTATTACTACCTTAAAAGACCTTTTTAGTAGTGAGTTTGTTCATAGTTTTATGGGCAACTCAGCTTTCTTGTGTAGCTTAGCTTCTGAAGTTACTGTTTTAACCTGTAGAGGAGCCTAACTGAAGTATGTGAAATTATAGTTAAAAATATTAATGTATACGATACTGAAAGATACTGATTTGAACTGAAAGATACTTAAAGCTAAAGCAGTGCTGGAAAAAACAAAGAAGTGGAATTGAGTAGATTTGCCATCTTTCATGACATTGCTTTGGATCAGGTATGTAATCTGAATCTCTTAAGAATGTGTCTGTGAAATGGAATAATTCTGTACTTTAACTAAAAACCGTGGAGTTTGGCTGAGTATCAAAGGTGTGTGAGTATCAAAGGTGTGTAAGTTGTATTACAACCTAAAAGTCTGTGTCAGGGCATGGGTTTGAACTTAAACTTCCTGGACCCCAAGGTGACAAGAATCAGTAACAGTAGAAGTAGTCATTGTTGGGAAGTCTATATCTGGTTGCCATCTTCAGATCCATTATATAGTAATCTTTATCTTGTTCCTACCTAAAAGCCCAGCCAGTTTACTGGATTCTTTTTAGAGTTTGGGTTTTTTAAAATTTGTTCATTTCTCAGAGGAATGTGTGCCTGTGGTGAGATGCTGGGGATGGAGCAGCACCTCTGGTGGAGAGTTTTCTTTGAAAAACATAGAACTACTGCACAGCAGGACGTGAGAGGGGAGTGAGAACAAAGTGTGAGAAACAGCACTGCAGACTCTTAGGTCAGTAAAGGAGAAGGGCAAGGGGATGCTGCACATGCTGGGGCAGAGATTCCCCTGCACATCATGTTGAAGGCCACTGTGGAGCTCATTTTCATGTAGCACTCTGTGGAGATTCCCAGCAGGATGCTGCAGCCATGGAGAGCACATGCCAGAGCAAGCTCCTCAAGCTGCGGCCTATGGAGGGGAGCCCACAGGTTTCCCAGCAGGAACCATGGCATGGAGCAGTCTTTTCCTGAAGGACCTCATTTGGTGGAATGGAGCCACGTTAGAGAAGTTCATCAAGGACTGTATCCAGTAAGGAGGGATGCCACACTGGGTGGAGAAGAGTGTGAGGATGAGTATTGCTAGAAGGGAGCTTTTGTGGACTAACTTCAACTCCCATTCCCCATTCATCTGCCTCCCGCAGAGGGGAGAGGAGATGGAAGAATTGAGTGTTTATCCTGTGGCAGTTATTGTGAGTGGTTTCCTTAACTTGACCCATGGGATTTTCTTTGCAGTGAAAAGATTCTTGTTGAGGCGAGGATGTGGGAGGGTGGCTGGATACTTGTCTGTGCAACACCGTTGTATTTGCTTGGAGCAGTGTCTGTAGCAGGTACAAACCAGTAATTCCCTGAACCTCTTCAAATGTCAGTCCCTGTTGAAGGCTGCCTTCATTTGGGCTCATTTTTTAATAAACAAAGTTATCTGCAGGGAAATTTCTTGCCAATTCTCTCAACTTTTCCTTTGTGAATTTTTGAGTAGAACTCATTTTAGGTCCTTTGAATCTGTGACATTCAGGAACCAGGCTGTCAATGAGAAAGCTTCCTGATCCTATGCAGAAGATTTACTGTCTCATGTAAAGATACAGTTGCTTTCTGAGTACTCTACCTGAAATAAAATGTCAGCATGGCCTGATTATCTGTGTTCCTATATAGATTAAGATGTGCTGTTTTCAGAGACTGAAAGTGATACAGACATTTTTATCATGCCTGTGAGCCAGAAGAGTAAATGCTCTGAATATTTTCTGGCTCCTTTCAAGCCCTACTGGTTATCATTGCATTGTGCTTTCCTCCTGAACTCATTTTGAGGGAAGCACAGGTCAGGCACACTTGAATAGCTCAGCAGGACAGACTGTTTGTGATCAGGTATGTGGAGAAGATATGTATGGTTACAAGCTGATGATTAATCTTTTCACTTTCTCGTCCATTGGATGAACCATGAACCACCAGCACTGGGTCCTTTTCAGAATCTGTAGGATTTTCTGTCTGTTCATGGTGCTGGATGCTTGTGAACTAGGTTTGAAGTTATTTTCCTGTTACTTAGAATTATGTTCTCTACTAATGCTCTGTCACGGCACACTATAAGCAGAAAGATTACAAATACTTTTTGTTAGAATGCAGTATTTTATTCTTGCACGTTATTGATCCATAAACACTTTAAGTCTATTGTGAAATCACTGTTGAAAGACTGAGGAACAAATTAAGAAACTGCACTTAGAGAAGCCATCATTATAATGACAGGCAATTTAGTTTGAGGTAACTGGAGCAGTGAAGAATGCAATCCATCATATCAGCAAGTATCTTTACAAATTTTATTAGTCTGACAAATGTTACACAGACTATCAAGGTCATTTAATAATGAAGATGGGATATTGTTTTCATATTCTTACAGCAACAAGAGTGGTTTGAATAAACTGTATGTCCATTTCCCTTGGGTTCTTGCAGTGCAGTGATGCAGTGAGACAAGAAATAAAAACAGCTGCAAAATTAGACCTTTTCTTATTTGTGTAGGGCACATTTTCAGGCTCACAGTTCTAACTTGGTGGGAAATAGCCCTTTTATGACAGTCAGTGTCAAGTATTAAGGTTTCCGGTATTTCCAGTCCCTGCTAAGTGACTTTACCCCACTAAAACACATTCCATGGGCCTTGGGTTAAGTGTATTTGGACAGGGCACTTACTGGATCTGTTTCTTACAAGAAAATTACCACTATAGTTCATAACAGTTGGTAGAAAAGTCTAGATAAGTCTAGTCTTAGATAAGATCTCACGAAATAAAAAACTTCAGTTGAAAGCACAAGAAGTTTATTAATATAGATAGAAGTCTGATTTTCCTAACATAAATTTTTCAATATATCGCAAGGATATGGAAGGTTTTTTCCTTCAAAAAATAGGTTTTTTGTATTGCACTCCCTTGGAAACCATTACCCAATAAGCTTTTGATGTTTTATGTATTTTGGGGAGATACAAAATTTTGTATTTCCCCACCTATCCATTTTTATTTTTGAAAAAATAGCATATATGTCATATGCGTATAGTCACTCTGCTGGATGAGAGTCCCAGACTGGTGGATGCAGTTGGTTTTGTAGAGTTTTTGTGTGATTTGGTTTTGGTTTGTTTGTTGACTTTACTTTTTTTGTGTTTGAGACTGATCTACTTTTTCATTGGATTTGTAATTGTGATCTAGAGGAATATTTGAGAGTTTAAATCATTAAGAAGAGTGAAGTAAAGTCATTAAGAAAAGTAAAAACCACTAAACAAATTTGCTGCAGCCATGACTACAATTTTATTTTTCTCATTAAACCTTGATGTTCCTAAAGTCTATGAGACTCATCTAATTATTCTAACTAGTGTAAGGAATATATGGAAACATATGGAGGAGAGACCCATTACGTCAGGAATTTTCACAACTTGCTTCCATAGCTAATTTCATTATTCTATCTGTTTATAGCTTCTTGTATCTGTTTCAGTCCAATAAATAGATTACTTATACTTTTAATCTAGGAAGTTAAATTGCTGCAAAATTTGACACTTTATTTTGAATTTCAAGTCTTTGTTACGAGTCTTTCCACACAAGAGTTGTAGTTACAATTATGCCTAAGTAATAGTTTTGCCTCATGTTGTCACCTCCTGGTGTATCTCAGGTGAGAGATCAGATCTTTGGTAAACACTGTGCTCTCTTTTGCTTAAATGCCATGATTTTGGTGCCTCTTTTCTGTGTGTTTGGTGCAAAGATGAGTGAACAGAATTGCTAAAAGCTTTTACATATTTTTATTGAATGCATTGTGGAATTGTGTTCCTTCTCTCTTCTATAAGACTTTACCTGATACATTATAGGGCAGGTATTATCTTCTGTATTGATTATACTCTCAACTTCACCAGTAAAGTTCATTGTGTTCTAATTTTTGGGGATTGCATTTCCTTCTTGATAAAACTCAGAAACAGCTGTTTCAAGACCATTATAAAAAATCTATTTGTAACTGTTTAGTCCACCCAGCTCAACTATTCTCCTTTCAGTCTAGTTTTTTGGTATCTCCATTATAGCTGTTTTTACTTTTTTGCTCTTGAATTCCTGTATTGGTTTCAGCCTTTCTCAGTTTAATATTTTTTGTTGATATTCCATGAAAAGCATTGGTCACATAAATAGTTGATGCTGTATCTTCTTCATCCATGAAAACCCGTCCAAAAAGATGTAAAAATTATGATGCTAAGTAGACCATGGCCTACTTTAGATGAACGTGTGCTTCAGATTTTTCATTTGCTTCTGTGTCCTTTTTCTTTCCTTAAAATGTATTCTGTTAATTGTTGGAATAATTTATACTAAGGAGGTCAGGAGAAGAGGGATTGAGTTAATGAGAGCCAAACACTGGCTCTGCAAGTTTCATTTCAAGGTAATGAGACAAAGACAGCTAAGTATCCAAGGATAAAAGAGCAAGGTAGGAGGTGAATATTATCATTGTCCAGCTAGTCATTCTGTTTGTTTTTGAAGAAAGAAGCCGCCAAGGAGAGCCTAACAAAGCCTGACGCCTTATTTGTATTCTCATTTTGTAGAGGTTATGAGTATCAGAGAGTGAGTTGGGGTTGGAGAAAGACAAGAAACAAAAATACATTTCTAACACATTTCCAGATATTACATTAGAAATCGGAATAATAATTTTTCTTCTGTTTATACTTGCCTGTAGGGAAAACTTCATTCTTGCAGTCTCTGTCTCTCTCTCCCCTGTCTCCCAGCAAAAAGAAAATAAAAATTGCTGATGCAGTGCAACTGGAAGTCATTAAACAGTGTACTTGGGCACTATTGACAATAATTTGAGAGCCAACCTCATTGATTGCTTTGCCAGAAGCTGGAAATGTTGAAGATGCATTGATTATGCAGAGCATTGGATGTTGTATAGTTTGCTGTTTTCACAAAATTGCAGCTGATTTGTGAAGGAATTCATCGGAAAGTTTAGGAGGCAGGCAATAGTTGGTGTGTTTTTCAGTAAAGTAATGACTCATCTTCCCTTATTGATTTATACAGCTTGTTTTACAGCTCTGGCATAAAAAAAATTCTTTCCCACTTGTAATTGTCATATTTTACCTTCTTAGAAGGGTGATGTGAAGGGTGTTACATTGGGAAAAGTTAGAATGATCAGGAAAAAAAAGATTTCTTTTTTTTAAAAATCTTGTCAACAACCTTGGCTCAAAACATTTACTTAATATGGTCTGGGGTTTTATGTGTTGATTCACAGTTTGGTTTATTGTTTAAAGGTGTGGTGGTTTTAGGGTGGTCTTGGGGTTTGTTTAGTTGAGTTTTCCGTTTTTTTTAAACCTTTGAATTCCTTAAACCAAAATGGTGGTTTGTCATAATACTGTGTAATAATTTTGTCTGGGTCAGAGTCAGATTCATGGTACCTGGCATGGAGCTGTGTTTGATTTTGTGCTGCAGACAGTGTTGATAACACCAGAATGTTTTTATTGCTGGGCAGGGCTTGCACTGACCCAAGCTCTCTTCTGCTTCTCTCCCCACCAATGAGAAGGCATGGGGTGCACAAGGAGTTGGGAGGGGGCACAGCTGGGATATCCCCAACTGACCAAAGGGATATTCCAGAGCATTTGACATCATGCCCAGCAAGAAAACTCAGATGGGTAAAGGTGGTTGGCCAGACCACCAGTGTTTGAAGACTTGCTGATTTAGTTGTGAGAAACTAGTTTGGATTTCTTTGCAAAATTTTTTTCTTGGTTTTGATTTTACTCTTTTTTTAAATTCTAAACTTCTGTTACTTAGCTCACAAATTTCTCACTTAGACTTCAACTTAATCAAGTTTCTCACTGATTCTGTCCCCCATCCCACAATATGAAGGATTTAGTGAGTGGCTATGTGATGTTTAGCTGCTTACTGTGATTTTAAACCAAGACACAGTGACATATTTAAGCAAAATTAAAGATGTTTCATAATTTTTTTCTTTGCCCACTTTCTTGCTGCTTACTTTTTGGGTTGATTTAGTTTCTTTTACTTTTCCATGGTGACGTAGATATTTGCAGCAGTTGTCATCTTTGCTCTCTGAATGGGCTGAGCTCTGTGAAGAGCAAGCAGGTGTTCATTTTTCTTAAATCTAAATTGCTGAACTTCAGCACCCTCTTGTGCCTGACCTGTCATTATCACACAGGATGCAGGACTTCACACAAGCCTGGCAGCGACTGGGTTCTGCACTGGGGTTAATCAGGATTGTATCCTGCTTCCAATCATAGCTAACACAGCAGTCCCACTTGGATTTCTCATTAGCAAGGTGCTGTTCTGAAATGCATGTATGCAGTGATAGATTGATGTAATCTGAACAGATATGCCTTTGGACATCTTGTAAGGATAAAAAATATCATATCTAACTGGTGTTCACATTCATATCATCATCACCTAGTTTCTTCTAATACCGTTGGTGATGTTTCAGTGTTGATGTCCTGGGCCTGTTTCAGGCTGTGCCTTGATAGGATGGCAGAGGACAATGTGCTGCATTTCTACTTTCTGTATCTGTGTGCACATGTTGAAGCTGTAGATTCTCACCTCTTTGTTTTCTACTGTGTCAGCCAGGGCCCTTATGAGATGATTTGTCTCCCTATTTTAGTCTTTGGCCTTGGAATTGTAAAATTGTTTATTCCAGATGACAGAAAGGCAAATGGATATCATTAATGTGTTTAAATGCCTCCCTGGCTGTACTGTTTGTTCTTATTGCTGCATATTCTCAGTTTCTTTTTACTGTCTGCATCCAGGCAGCATCTTCAGACTTAACTCTAATAGACCAAAACTAGCAGTGTAAATTATGCCAACCAGGTATACTAATGTATATATGACCAAATAACGCCAAGAACTTAATCGAATGCCTATTCAGAAAAGAAAAAAAATCAAGACTGCTGTAAATATTACGAGATCAAATAAAGCACAACAAAAAGATCTCCTGATGTGTTTTGACAATCTACTTGCTAAAAGGTCTGTTGAAAAAAAGCAACTCATGGAAATATTTGTTATGAATAATTTGAGTAGATCATCTGTTACCAGCAATAAACACCCTTTCTTTAATGCCTTCTGGAGATAATTGATTTTCCTTATTATTGTGGTTAGGGCAAAGCAAAAGTTGTGTGGTTTTTGTTCAGTTTTGGGGATTTTTGTTGGGGTTTTTTAGTGCAAGAATTTAAAAAAATTAAATTAAATTACAGAAATTATATCTTAATTTCTATCTTAATGGTTTAAATTTTTATCACTAGATGTAGTAGTGTATCATTTGCAGCTAAACAAAGAAAGATATATCAGTACTGTGCAGAACTTCCACTTGGTTTGCTTTTTTGTGGGCTAGGGATGATTGTTTGCTAAAAATCTATATATTAAATTTCCTCTGAAGGATATGCAAGGATGTATCTGTGCAATATCTATGCAATATTAATTTTTTTTTAACCAAAGCATGTTTTGGATCTGAGTCTTTGCGTACATGCAAATTAAAGTTCTATTTTAGCAGCTTTATGGGTTTTTTTCTTTATTGTTTCTGTGTTTGGAGGTTGCTCCTACCAGTTACTGCAGATATCAAACTGTGATTGTAATGAAGTAGTCAATCACAGTAGTGAATGTGGAAGATTACCATTTTAATGACTAATTTTCCTGAAAAAGTAGGGCGGTCCCATTCATGTAATAATTCTCACAGAATGTAACGCAAACATTTACTTCCTACCATAAAATTTCATGTAGAACTCTGTACCAGTTCGTAAGTGAAGGGACAAGACTCTAAAGCTGCTGTGAAGAGAGTCTTGATGTCCAGCCTGTTCCAATAGTACGTCTGCTGAGTGGCCAGAATGTCCTCTGGCTGCAGTGCTGACTAGATCAGAAAGCATGTAAACAATTGTATTTCATACAAGTGTAAACCAGAGAACTATATTAAATCACATCCTATCTGTCTTTTCATCACGTCTGGTGCATTTCAGGTTTTTAACTAATTCATGCTTAAAACCTGATTCTGCATCAGATTGATAGAATATGTTGGTGTCTTGCTTGATCAGACTAATGTAACAGAGGCTTATTTTAAATTAAATTACTGGTAATGCCTACAGTTCACTAAGTAAAAAAAAAGTATGAAGAAAAGACCTCTTCGTATTGTTTCTTAAAATCAAGTATTTCTGTTTAGTGTGACCTCAGTTTTGTGAAGATGATATATAAATGAAATCGAACCCATTTTCACTGATTGTACACTTCCCAAGGGCATCTGAAATTGTGATTCTTTTGAAAGGTGTTTTAAAAAAAGTCTCCTTCAATTAGGATTTGAACTCCGAATTTATCTGTTTTGTATGCTGTAATAGTATGGTGTATTACGTATTTTCATTAATGAAATTTGAAGACTTCTGGTATTTGCAACAGGATGAATAAACATGGGTGTGTAATACCTAATAGCTTGTCTGTTAGCCAGTAGTAAAGGTATAATACCGTGTCCATTAACCTATTTTGTAAGAAACCTTTTTTTTCTGCACTTTTTTCTTTTTAGAAGGACTTTTCATAGGGAGAATGTAGTTTTCTTTTAGCAGCTTACAATATCACAAGGCAAACTTCAGAGCTGGTTAAATTTTCTAAATTCACTGTCCTCCTTAAGAGATAGATTGAAATAATTTCAGCCAGTAACAATATTTGTATCTGAAATTTGAATGACATTCTGTGTTTTGTTTTCTCTTTTTTCTTTTTTAATAATGGTTCATATTAAATAATGTGTGCTACCCAGGAAGACTAATATATAAAGTTATTTGAGCAAGATATAACTATTTTAAAAAGCTCTTGTGATATCCCAGTGAATGCTAATGTCCATTAAATGATTTGTATTTTTTTGTGACCTTAGTTATAAAATGCTGGGGTTTAGATATTATTTCGATTAATGTAGTATTTTTCAGTAAAATATCTTCTCCCTTTTCTCCTTATGTAGTGAAGTTATTGAAGTATAAGAAACTTTATAGTGATGATATAATTTTCTTAGACCTATGCAGTTGTAGTCATAGTTCTTCTGTCTTCATGTTGACTTGTATTTATTACAATATGCAGGAAATTATCTTGTTTTATTTCTTCTCCTGTTTCCTGTGTGGCATGAGAGACCTGTTGGTGATTAAAAAGCTTCTTAACCCTGTGCTTCAGTTTGAAGAGCATAAGCAACTTAAAGCTTTTTCCTTCCCTCCACCTTAATATGTGTATTTATCTTATAATTTCCAACAAATGATGACCATATGATTCAACTAGAGTCCACATAATCAGAACTGAACAGTTCCCTCTATGGAATTTGTATTGGTGCATTGGGCAGACAAAATTTTGTACCTATGGCCGATAGTGGAAAATTTGGAGAAATCTTGTCCTTGTATGCTTGCGAAAGAGGAGGAAGAGATGAATCTGTAAATTGTGGAATGCCACAGGATGGAGATACCTAGTGGCTGGATTGTAAGGAAGCTTTTCTGTATTTGTGCCAACTTTCAGTTTCTGCAGTAGCAATCTAGATAATTGCTGGTGGCAAGCTTAGGTCAGTATTGCAGCTGATAGTATCAGCTTCATGGTGTCATACTGTAGTTCCATGGTGTACGGCTAGTATGAAACCTTAAAAATAAAACAGGGTTAGTTGCTTGAAAAACAGATGCATTTGCGAAGATATCTTCACTGTGGGATATGGAATGTACTGTGCATACATCACCTTACATGAACTATGTGTATATATTTCCCTGTGTTTTCAACTGCTACAAGAGTTTCCTCACTCATTACAATTACATTGTATCCATGAAACTTGGAAGAAGAGATTTGAACAAGATTGTGTAACTCTCTAGATCTGTTAAATGTATCAAGTCTCTTAACTTTATAAGATGCTCACATTGTTTTAAAATAACCAACCTGGTGGCCTTCTGTGTTGAAGTGACCACACCATTGGACAGGGGAGGGGTTACAGATGTCATTTATCTGGACTTCTATAAAGCCTTTAACACAGTTCCCCTACAACATCCTTCTCTGAAAATTAGAGAGACATGGATTTGATGAGTTGCCTGTTAGATGGGTAAGGAATTGGTTGGATGTTGCATCCAGAGGGTAGTGATAAATGGCTCTGAGTCCTAATGGGCATCTGTGACAAGAGATGTCCCGCAGGGGACAGGGCACAGGGACCAGTGTTATTTGATATCTTCATCAATGGCACAGATGAAGGAGTTGAGTGCACCCTCAGACAGTTCTCAGATAACACCAAGCTGAGTGGTGCAGTTGACACTCCTGAGGGATGGGATGCCATCCAGAGGGCCCTGGACAAACTCAAGCAGTGGCCCAGAAGGACTTGGGGGTGCTGGGGCTGAGAGCTGGACATGAGCCAGCCATGGGCACTGCCAGCCCAGAAAGCCAAGTGTGTCCTGGGCTGCATCCAAAGCCCCGTGGGCAGCAGGGGAGGGAGGGGATTCTGCCCCTCTGCCCCGCTCTGGTGAGACCCCACCTGCAGAGCTGCCTCCAGCCCTGGGCTCCCAGCACTGGAGGGACATGGAGCTGTTGGGGAGAGGCCAGAGGAGGGACACCAAGGTGATCAGAGGGGTGGAGAACCTCTGCTATGAGGAAAGGCTGAGAAAATGGGGATTATTTGGCCGAGCAAAGCGAAGGCTTTGAGGTGACCTAATTGTGGCCATCCAGTACTGAACAGAGCTCACAAGAAAGATGGAGAGAGCCTGTTCACAAAAGCATAGTGTAGCTGGGCAAAAGGCAATGGACTCAAACATGAGAGTGGGTTTAGATCAGATATAGGAAGAAATTCTTTACTGTGAGGGTGGTGAGTCACTGTCAAGAGCTGGTCACAGAAGCTGTGGATGTTCCATCCCTGGAAGTGTTCAAGGTCAGGTTGCTTGGGACCTTTTGCAACCTGGTATAGGGTAGGGTGTTCCTGCTCGTGGCAGGAGAGTTGTAAGTAATCTTAGAGGTTCCTTCCAACCCAAACCATTTCATGGTAAGATTACTTTTTCAATCGTATTTTCTAACTCCTGAAAGAAACATTTGATGCCAAGGGATCAAACCTGGTTTTACTCATAAAATTTATGGTGGTTTTGTAGGCCTAAGTAAGTACCACATATTTTTTGTCTTTGTGTGTGTTTCAGCCTCAGGTTACATTGGCTGTTACCACTGTCATATATATATTAATGTTGTGTAGATGTCACAAACTTGAATTGCATACTAGGAATTTGATTATGTTAGGTAGATGAAGGGATCTCGTTATATATACATCACTCTTATATTTTGGCTTGCTTTACTTTTTTAAATCACTTTTTTTAACACTTTGTTTCACTGAGGAAGCTTTTTTAAACCTAGTGAAGAGTGTGAAAAATACTTATCCCTGTAGCGTATGCAGGGATGCATATGATGACTTTGGGTAAAGGGAGAATTACAGTACTTCCTACTGTTCTGTTTCTTTGTAATGAATAAAAGCTTTAACGTGTGAGAATCTGTCAGAAACAACTGGTTCTGAGTTGGTATTGTATGATAGCAGTGAGAGTGCTGTCTGCATTGGTGTTTAAGTTTTTCACAGGAAATAAAAACACTACAAGAACGATAAATCAGTTTTTGTCTATGGGAGGGATGTGACAACGACACAAGCTTATGCTACGGAGATGACGGTGTTTTTAATGAAAGAGACATGGACTTTTCAGATTCTTGACGAGGGCAATTAGAGGAGTGTTTAAGTGTCTTGGAGGCCTTCAGAAGATAATCAGAGTAATGAAGCAAATGAAATATGTTTTTATTTGTGAAAAGGACAGTTTTCTTGGAGTAAACCAAAAGGATGCATAATAGTATTTAGTAGTTTCCATAACCAAGACCTCCACTATTTGTGAACATTAACCATGCTCTTGTGAGGCCATTTTAGAAGGGAAACATTATGAGCATAGAACACTTGTTACATATGTGCTGTTAAATAAACTTCCAGCCCCTTTAAAAACCTTGAAATTGTGGTAAATAGATATATTTGCCAGAGTAAATGAATTTAATGGGAATGTATAAGATCATATTGCACAGAGGAAGTGAAAATAAAAGTTTATTTCTTTTAAAAAGATTTTAGGTGATGATGAGATTATTCTATTAGGGTTAACAGTAAAGCTGTCAAATACACTGGGTTTTATTGGTGTTTTTTTGTTTGTTTTTGTTTTTTGTTTGTTTGTTTTCTCTCATAATACAGACTAGAAAATACGCTTCTCTAGCTATGGGGGCATTAAAAGTGTTGATAATGCAAAGTGCCAGAGAGGATGAATATTTTACTCGTGCTCTTCTTACATGAAGAGGAAATACTAAGTTCCTAGACCACTGAACAATGGACCTATTTTGTGGTGACATGGAAATTTTTTCTTTCTTTTTATTCAGAATGATATTAAATTAAAATGCTTGATATGTATTTCTTCGTATGTGGACACATTAGTCTTTTTGATTGAGTGTTGTGAATAGCAAAGAGGAATATGATTTTTAATTTTTAGAAATTATCATGCATCGTTCTACTTCAAAAATATGCTGAGAAGCCTTCAGTTTTCCTTTAACCATTTGTTAATATATAGTATTCCTGGGGTGTGACTCTTGTTACAAAATTTTTTTATTGGTACTCTCTTCATTTTACTTTAGTTTTCCGGACATTAGGCTGTTAGGTTATGTATACATGCTGTTTGGTGAAAGATGTTTAGTTTTGGAAGCAGTGTTTTCCAAGAGTAAACACATTTGGATAATAAATTTTCTCATTTTGTAGGAGGGCAGTATTTTATAAGATGAAGAATTGTTGTTACATTTTTATTTGCATTTTTCTACAAATAATTTGGAGTGTGCTGATAGTCTTGTTTAATACATGTTTAATACTTGTTTAATGCATGTAAACTGTACTTAATAGAATTGTGAGATAATGGGAATCAGAGGTAATTTGTATTGAGAATCAGATTTGTTTTCTAACCCAGATATTTAAACCAGTTTGAAGATACTGGTTATCTATAGTTACTTCAGCTATAGTATGTCTATAGGATTTCAAACTAAATGTGTTCCAAGGGTGTTGTTTCGTTTAGTACAAAATAATTTGCAGGATAAAATAGACCAAAAAAGAAGAACAAGTCATCCTTTGATGCTTCATGTCATCAGTAACAAAAACAAAATAAGATTAAAAAGTGCTTTCTGTGCTACAGAAACTGAAAGAATACTTTGTTTGGCCTTTAACAGAGGTACTTAGAGTTCTGTATCTAAAAATCATGTTGGAGTAATTAGGAAGGATTTGTATCTTTGTAAGGCTTTCACTATTTTCAAGATAAAACAGGAGCACTGGTCTTTATAGCCAATTGTTCAATCCTCTGAAAAATAAGGAGAAACTGTAGATCCACAAGCATTCTAAAAGGGTACCGTATAAAGTTATGATTCTCCTGAATATTAAATTGAGTATACTGCAAAATTTTGAGGTTGTTTTCATACTTAAGGTATAAATTAGTTGATGTTACCATAATGTAGGTGATGAGGCCAGCTGGTAAACATAATGTAGAATGCTCCTTTTAACTCTTCAGTCCTTACACTCTATTCCTTCTTCTCCTCTTGTATCATGGGCAGATTAGTGATACTAGCTCCTGGAGTGATGCATAAGGATGAGGGCAAGGATAGAAATTCTATCTTCTTCACTCTTCCCCTCCCCTCAAATGTGAGGCTGCAGTAGTGAATTATTACAAAATGCCTCAGAGCACGTATGTATTTTCATGTGGCCTGAGGTCACAGGGGTGCACAGAACATCTAAAACTTAGGTTGATCTTGAAATATTTACAAAGAATTTTTAACTTGTTTTTTAAAAGTCACTTATGCTGCTGGATTAATTAATCCCTTTCAGTTAATGGAACATGTTTTGCAGCCTGTAGCAATGCGGAACAGAGACACAGACCCCCTTGTGCATGCAAAGGAAATCACTTTATTGTAGAAAACACTCCCCTTTTATACCTTCAGCTTCCACTGGGCATAACCAAAACTTATCAGAGGAAGGGCACCATTGGCTGGCCCAGCTGTAGCCTGCTGTCCATGTGTAGCTGTCTCTCATCCCCCGACCAATCTCTAGCTGTCCAGGCTGCAGCTGTACCCTCCTGCAGGGCTTTCTGGTAAACATAACCTTTATTAACTGTAACAATTATAACCCCATGTCCTACAGCAGCCATTAGTAAGTAGCAATGTTTTATTTTATGGAAGACTACACATTTTTTCTGTAAAAATGTCCTTTTTTCTAACAAAAAGAACCTACTCAAAGTTACAAACCGAGATTCTGAAAGATTGAAGATTTAACTGAATCTTTAAATGTATGTATTAAAAAAATGGGGATCATTTCCTTTTCAGTTGATTTTCTTCAAAGATGAAGGAATGGAAAGATTTACATTTCTCTTTTGTGTGCTCATAGAAATTGGTAGTAGTGCTGGAAGTTAAATCTGGAAGTTATTGAATTTCTGTTTTGATTAAGCAAGTGGTTGCATTTACTGAAGGTGAAGAAATATATTCTGGCAGTTAGTTCAGATGAGCCTTGCCTTCTGCTGTGCACTAATGAAATTTGGGTGTCCTGAGAACTTGAGTGTGATGACAGATTATCCGTGCCTTATTTTTGTCAGTGTTCTGTAATTGCAATATGGGGTCATGAATTAAATGCATGTTTGCCAATAATAATTACTTTGTCACAGCTTTTATGACAAATATAATTTAAGTTGATGCTTGTGGAAAGCCGGCAGAGTATCAGTCCTGTTAAATAGGAAAAGTCCTTTCCAGTTTAAGTTTTAAATAAATCCTTGAAACATAAATGTCATTTTCCACCATTTCTGCCTTTTGTTTGCTTAGGGAGGTACAGCAAAAGAGCCCTTTATTTGTATATAGCAGTCTTTATTCTTGTATATTTGTAAGCTAAGTTTGTGCTGAATAGCCATTAATTTAAAATGAGGTGGTTTTATATTTATGGTCAATCTAATAGTATAATGTATTCCTAAGAAATTATATTATTAAAATATTGTTAGGAACAGATGCTGTTGAGTGCCCTGATTTGTTTGGTGGAACCGTAAGACTAAATCTCTAAGTAAATACTTTGAGTATTGAAGCCTCCTGTGGAAAGTAATTTAAAAATGAAATTGAATTTGTACTTGAATTTAAATGTGGTTAAATTATAACAGAATTTACTTGTAATTTCCTACTCACAAGACTAGGAAGGTATGTATAATCTTAAATATTTTAAAGTATATACTTTAGTTAAACTGTGTAAAATTTAGTAGTATTCTAGTGTAGTATTTTGATCTTTCTTTTAAGCCTCCTTTTAACTCCTTTTGACCCTAAAAAATAGTTTTGAAAGTGTTAGTCAAAAGAGAGGCAAGGTCATCTTTCACTTTATGGGAAAGAGGCATCATCTGATAATTTTAGTGCAGAGATAGGCAAATTTTGAGCTAAGTAGGAAGTACCTGTGTAAGCACACACATGTAATAAAGCATCTTCTCTCAAAACTACTTCATTAGTGTGATTTGTGATTTTTTGATTTTTTTTTAGATGTTCATATAATGATATTTAATTTCTTTCATGCTGATAGAACAGTGGTAGCCAGATGCCTTGGTTTACAGTATATAGATATCTTGGTACATCAGCAGTTTGTTTGCTTTATGTTTCTTTTTTTCTGTATATTGCATACTTGTGACTGTGGTTGAATTCACCTGTGATCTAAATTAGTCCCTGGTAAATGCTTTCGCTCTGTGTGATTTTCTGCATCTTTTGAAATTAATATATTCTAGAAGTCTTGGTAAAAAGAAGTTAAACCAAAACTATACCAAAGTTTAGCCTAACTGCACATCAGGGTAGGTTATGGTGCACAAGAATTTCAGGGGAGACAGACCAAGGAAATGCAGATTGAGTATGTGGTCTCTTAAACACAGTATTGGAGGGTGTAGCCACGTGCTTCATGCAGGGCAGGCTCTGGAGTGGGTGGCATGTGCACCTCCATCTGTAGCAGATAATAATGCATAGGTAAGGTAAGGAAGTTCTAGGACTGAAGTGGCAGATGAGCTTTTTGCAAACTTCATCTCTTTTCAAACATAAAACTGAATCTTAGTAATCCCTCCCTGACTCTTTCCGTTTTCCTTTGGTGCCCAAATAAAGTTTGCTTAAGCTGGCATCTGGGTAAGATGGAGAAAACATTTATGGAATAATGAATTGGGAGAAAAAGGGTTTCTTTTACCATTAGTATTGCCTTTTGTAGTGAATATTTAGTTCATGACTGAGTCTCTATTTACATGACAGCATATTTTTACTCTAGGAGTTTATTCTTCTGAGGAATATTTTACATATTTTTGCAACTTTTATTTATGTATATTGCATGGAAAAAATTGCATATTAAGATCTACTTACAGACAGTGCAGAACACCAGTTTAAATAAGAAGACATGGTATTTGTTCTGTGCCATTTGCTTTTTATATTCCTATCTGTTTTTTCAGTTACTTCTGTTGGAGCTTCTGTAGATGTTCATTAATCGTGAGGCTTTTTAGTTGGAATTTGATTGGCTTTTATTGTTGTACCTTAGTTTTTCTTTTTGCATTATCATTTCTGCTTTTTTCATATTTGTGCTTTCATTCATTGAATAGAATGTAAAATAAACTAATACTTACAAAATTTAATTCACAGTAGGCAAAATATTGAATTTCTGTAAAACAACACAGAACTGGAATTCGTATATAACAGGCTGCAATACATAAAAAGAAAATGATTAAATCATATCTCACTTATCATAGATCTTTTTGATAGGAGCAAAATCTGTGCCATTAGTTCCAGACCAGTGTATTTCCCATTCACAATGCTTTAGTGCATAACTTATGAATCTGTCCTCATCATCCTATATTACTTTTTCAAAGCAAGACTAACATGAAGCAAGACAGGATGAATGAAAGTCAATGAAGGTCGACTAGACAATCCAATTACTAAAGATTCTTGGAAGAACAGTACTGTGATCTATAATAGAATTGTGTGTGAATTTCTGTCATTGTTGACAAGGGTCATTTCTGTAGAACTGCAGTATATTTTTTATGGTAATCTAGTTTTAGATTATGCTAGTTTAATCTGTTTGTATAATGCATCAGAATGTCAGTTGTTTAAAAATTCATTAGTTCACAGAAGTCATATTTATAATACATGTTTTATGTACCTGAGTAGTGAAGATTTAACATACAGCTGCACATTGCTTAGCAAAGAGGGAGTGTTAAGGTGCCATAATCATTGCATACACTGCTAATTTTCCATGCTTTTTTTTCATTACTCACTTATTTTTCTTTTATTCTTCTGAACAGACCATCTCTTGCAAGTGTAAAAACCACATTCATACAGTAGAAGAGGTTACTGTTTCTGGCACCAACTTCTGATAGGAATAGTGACCCAGGCTGCATGTTGGAGCTAAATACAAGTCTGTTTAGAAACCACCAGTGCTTGATACTGCAGATGATGAAGAAAAGAAAGCCTAGTTAAGCAGAAGAATAGATGTTTCCAGTCGTAGAAGCATCCTTGAACTTTAACTTTGTTGCTTCTGTATCACTGAATCACAGAATGAGTTAGGTTGGAAAAACTCCTGGGGTCACTGAGTCCAAGCTTTGACCAAACATGTTGTCAGCCAGCGCTGAGTGCCATGTCCATCTTACACACCTTCAGGGACGGGGACTCCACCACCTCCCTGGGCAGCCCATCCCAGTGTCTGATCACCCTTTCAGATAGGGCTGAACTTTATCTACTTTTTTTTCTCCTTAATACAAATAAGTATAATGAAAAAAAAAAAAAAAGCCAAACCAAATTTCTGCTTAAAACCTTTGTATCATTATTGTTTTGAGCCATATAAAAATAAGAACAGATAGGATTTAGTTATCTGTTAGGATTTAGTTATCTGTTATTCTAACTGAAGACTAGGTAATTTTACTTGACTATCATTTTACACATAAGTTTTAAATAAATTCCAAATTACTACATGTTCTTGTTTTCCCCAAACCCTGCAAAAAAAAGAGAAGAACAAAAAAAGGTAATATAAATTTTACCTTTTAACCTTTTTTTAGCAGATATTTAGATTACAGGTATTTTGATCTGGTATTTCCATGCATTGTCTTTCATATTCATCTTAGGAGAAGCCCTTTAAGTGAAATTGCAAGTGTGTGTATATGTAAATTTAGAAATACATATATTCCTTCCCAGCTAATATAATGGTAGGAAAATGGAGTCATAATAAAAGCGTTTAACCAAACAGAATATCAAGTGGTCTTCATTACAGGCTGTCTGAATGGGAAGCATGGTATTAAAAAATAAATTGCTATAAATTACATAAGGTCTGAAAAACAAGTAATGATTTCCTAGATGCTGTTGTAACAAAGACTGCTGATAGGAAGGTACAGTGTTGATTGGGACAATTTTAACAGTGTTTCCCAATAACGGTTGAAGTCATCTTCTGCAGATAGTGGAGTTTTGTTGTCTAACAGCAAAAGACAGAAACACTGCATTTTTTTATAAGTCAATATTTAAGAAAAAATTGTTATTTGCAGTAGCAAAATACATGTCTAAACTACCACAGTAATTGTAAAGCATAATCACGTTATGTCATATTCCTTTTGACTGGAAAATCATGAGGCTTGCGTGGCATATAGAGGTAGTGAAGAATCTTTTTCTGATTAAATAGGTGCTGCATATCTAACAAGCACTGAAAAGGTTCACTGCTAATCTGTAAACTATTTAATAAAAACGGTCATAATCTACTGTTACTAATTTTTATTAAAACTATTTTTCCACAGGTTTTGTTAAGATTTCAGAAATTACTATAGTATGGAAATAAGGCATTTTAAGATGTAGTAATTTTATTATTTGCATTGAAAATGTTATTTTTAGAGTCTTCGTGCACCTAAATGTTACCTATAAGTAAGAAATTATTTGTAGATTGAAGTTATAAGCTCTGTAATGAATTTGTGATATTAGGCGTTTATGCTGTTGATTTTTCATTACTGCATTTTCTTGACAGGTAGGGCAAAACTGCCGGCCATAGAGAATTACACTTGAATCTTCTGTAGAGGGATAGACTAATACTGTAATAGAGTCCTTCTCTAAGATCATTAACTGTATCAGAGATTTAAATTTATTTTCTATAGGAGATACACTTTTTTTTTTTTCAGCCCTGGTTTGGTACGTCATAAATACTGCAAATTTCTAAACTTTTGACTTGTGAATAGTATTTGCCACAGGTTTTGGGTAATCAGTTTCTCAAAAAAAGTAATAGTTGGTGTGGCTGTCTTTAGCTGAGAGGAGCAAAAATAAAAATGCAAGGCTGTGTCAGATCATATTAGAGAAGAAATTTCTTAGTACAGTGGTTTGCTTTTGTTCAACCCCATGATCACTACCCAGTTTGCAATTGAATCTGTTTATCTGACCTTTTTCCTTTCCTTTTGGCATATTTTCAGTTTAATCAGGTTCTAAATACACAATACTTGAAGAGTTGCCTTTTATTTGGCAGATATGCAGCAATAAAAATCTCTGCTCGCTGAGAAATTGTTGCTTTGAGAAAACTGCACTAGGTCTATAACAATTTTCAGTAACCCCAAAGCAATTCAGCTTTTATGAGGTAGTGGTCCTATCAACCCATACCTCTGGGTTATCTTTTTAAAAATTGTTCTACCAGAGTCCTCACCAAGGTCACCATATGCTGCCAGAGTGCAGGAACGTGACATGTTGGGCAAGTTGGAACTCTGGATGATGGTGATCCACAGCACAGCAGGAATAATGTTCCTGTATGAATTCACCTGAGGCTCAGCTGTGTGCTAGATATTTCAGGGCTTGTTTTGCTTTTTGGTTCTGTGGTAATGGGAAGACATGCATAGAAATTCTGAATGTTCTCAGCATTCAAGAATTAGGATTCCAGACACAGTGAGATGTTCCTGCGCAGTGTAGCTGGAAAATACAGGCTTTGTCCCACAGTCAGTATATGGTTTTTCATTACTACCATTTGCACTGGGAATATATACTTCTCAGAGGAAAAAAAACAAACAACAAACCAAAACCAAACCATACATGTTTAAAGGAAGATGTGTAGCTGTCCTAAGTGTACCTATGTCAGTATAATATTGTTCACAAAGTTCCTTTTGATCATTTAGTCTACTTAAAAAGCAATGCATTTATACAACAGATTGTGTTTTATAGTTACTAAATTTTACTATATAAACTTAATTACAGATGAAAAATAGTTGTATAAATGAATAAATAATTCTAAATAATAAACTGATAACATCTCTATCTCCTATTACAATTTTTTTAGTATTATGATTTTTGTATATAATTATATATGAAAATAGGGGATATAGTAGTCTCTTGGGTTATTAGCACATAAATAGGAGGACAATAAGATCTGAATTTGTGGTTATCATTTCTTGCTTTCTGTTTCTTTTTTCTCTGCCTTCTCCCAAAAATATTTCTGCCTCCTTATTTTCATGTATATATGTCCATGCATATCTATGCAAACTGTGCATACCCAATGTTTTCTCTCAAACCCTTGAAATAAATAATAGTAGTGGTAATAATAATACTAACAGTCTAAATGATCCGCTTGCCAATGTAATGTAGAAATTTCTTAAGCTTTGTTAAGTGTGGGTTTATATTTCCTGTTTATCTTTTTTGTAGGTGACAGATCAGTCGGTGAAAGCTTTTGCTGAACATTGCCCTGAGCTGCAGTATGTTGGTTTCATGGGCTGCTCTGTTACTTCAAAAGGAGTCATTCACCTTACCAATGTAAGTATCATAAGTACTTTCTGCTAGTCACTGGTGTAGGACCATAGCCATGTCATAGGTATTCACCAGGATAAGATTATGTGTATGATTTATAGCACTGACATGGATAGAAACATGACTGAATGAACTTTGCATTATTTAGATTTTGCTGCATAAAAACATCGTACTAAAAAAAATATTTATGGGGTTCCACATTTTCTCACAAGTAACAGTGATGTTCAGGTCAAAATTCTTTAAAATGCATAATTGCAGCTGATTCCATTGCAAACAAAATTCCATTTTAAAATGAAAAATTTTAATTGCAAGAGATTCAGGCAGACCTCTGATTGCAACAGTGTACCCCCTGTGTACATACATTTTGACATTATTCATCTTCTCATTTTACATACATAATGTGACAGGTACATTTCATTCTCTTCCCTTTTTCTTTTGCATAAGAGGAGTGATGTATGAGAGCACTAACTTGAGTGAATCTGCAGAAAGTAATTAAAGTGTTCAATAAAATGTGTAAAAATGGATGACTTGGATGAGGTGGACAAACACCATCTAATTAAAATTTGTAACTGAAAGTAAATCCAGGGATCATGCAGACATGAAAATGGTTAAAGAGATCTTGAAGTAGGAAGTAGAGAGCATATTTAATGAAAATGCAGTGTGCCTGATGAAAGCAAAGGTTTTTTTGATGCAGCTGTGAAGTCTCCTATTGTTAAACAGAGCCATCCAGCATATCTGTAAATTACTTTCATCATTTTAGAGCTACTTAGCTGAAGCTACAGAAGAATTGAAAACATTTTGGAACACATGCAAAAAGAAATAAGCCAGGGAAATTAATTTGTGTGGTAAAGTTACAGGACCTCAAAGGATGCTGTTTTGAAAGAACTGTGTATTGAAGTGATGAGTAAAAGGTGTGCATATCTGTTAGAGAAAGAAGTGATACAATTGTTTTCATGTCCGATCAAAACTACATAAACATAACTATAGATTATGTTTATATACACAATGTAAATATAGAAAGTACGCAATTTAAAAATTTGACATAGACAGAGTATGTAGTCCAAGGCTTTGTGGGAAATTTCCACAAAGATCAATTTTCAGCTACATGTTTTAGTTATTTTGGTTTTGTTATTATTCTGACCTAGATTTATTGAGTATTTAATAGATGTTAGAGGTCTTATCCTTCGACAAAATGACTCTATAATCACATTTATTAGATCGAAGAAGAGTCAAGATCTTGATTTTTATTAATATATATTTCTGATTTTAAAGTGTTTAATAATAATAAGCTATTAGAAATCATGATTTACATTGGAGCAACCCTGTTGAGCATAGTCTTTCAGAAAATATCTAACAGGCTGCTTAGACTCAATATGTAATTGTTTTGTAAGAAATTGATGTGTGTTGGGACTTGAGGTTTAGGTATTTCAGTTTCCTTCCCTCAAGCCTACTTCTGTAGGCTGTGAATACTGCAAAGACAGTGATGTGATAACACTGAAAGTTAGGTGAAAAGGCTCAAGGGAGACCTTATTGCAACCTTTCAATATTTAATGGGGGTTTATAAGAAAATGGGGACAGACATTTTAGAAAGACCTGTAGTAACATTATCTGCTGCATCTGTCTTTGCCAGAATTTATCTGTTATTGACATAATTTTTTGTTCTAACCATGGTGCACTTCTCTGGTTGTTTTTGTGTTGAGTACTTAAGTGGTGCTTCATAAGTGTTTAGTAGTAATTGCAGTCTGGTGTTCCTAGAGAATGTGGAATCTGCTCTTTGCTCTCTGTGGCCTGTGAGTGTGTCCCTCCAGGCTGTGCAGAGCTAGTTGCCTTCTGTCCTGTTTCCTGTGTGCAAACTGAAGATAACAGCAGTGGCCTCGGTTATGAAATTGGTTTGGGGCTGATAGATGTATAAAAATTGAGTGGTTTTTATTACTGTATTTCCTCCTTAGTAATGTTAGCTCTCTTTAAAAATACTGGCACTTGAAAAATTCTAAATTACAGTGATGCTGCATCACAGGGCTTTTTTAATAGCTAATTGTGATGTATAGAAGAGAAAGTGTTGTATACTTACCAAAAAGAAGAAACATTCAGGGTCTATTTTCACTATTTTGCTACTGAACAGAATGACAGTCAAAAAAAAAAATTGCTTTTTGAGCAAGACCATATCATCACACTGGTGCCTTTTTTCCCTGAAGTTATTATAAACAGAAAAAAAACCACAGTTAAAGCAAATAATGATTATTGGGTAAGATGAGAGGCACTTCATGTACATACACAGGAAGAAAGGGAAAAAAGGAGTGTGTTTATATGCTATTCACAAACACTTTGTTGAAGCCAGTTGTTTGTTCTGATGACCTGAATGTTTCATTTTCCTTTGGAGTTGTAATGTGTGAAACGTTGTCGCAAAAGAAGTGAATGGCCTCCTCCATGACATCAGAGTATTCAGTGGAACACTTTATCAACATCGTTTCTGTGGAGAAGGGAAGCACATATGTAGTGTTGTAGTTTATATTCTGTTTTCACCACATCTCCACTTCCTGTTTTCTTGTTTTATATTTTTTATAAGTTATTAATTATTTAGCTTTCCATGTACAGTTTTTATCTTGTTTGCACTCTTTTTCCCCTCCACACATCCTTGTCTCTCAAGAGTTTATCCCTGGTTATTTTTTACTTTGCTTCCCCTGTAAGTGTGAAGATCAACACAGATGTGAAAAGTGCCTGTGCACATTAGGTGATTGTGTTGAAGACAGAACAACCAGAAGGGTAATCTTTGTTCCTTAACTAGGTGAGAATAAGAATTTTTTTTTTAGTGAGGCAGTGATTTTTTAATATTACATCTTTGACCTCAAGAGCAGTGGCGTTTTCCTCCCGTTGTGATAATTGCCTCTCAGCAGTTTAATTGTTGCACTTCTATTAGAACTTTAACAGCTGGCATCAGCAAATCTTGACATCTAGGAACAATTTTATTGCCAAGCCGCTTCCTTGGCTTTTTCCTTTGGTTTCTGATATATTTACAAGCGTAATTGCTTTGTAGCAGTATAACTCTCTCCTTCTACACCATGTACTTCTTACAGACTGGTAAAGTGTTACAGACATCTAATTGGGTATGAATCCTTGTACAGAACCTCAATATAAAAAAAAAACCCACTAACTTATTCTGCTAATCATGAATACATGAAGACAGTTAATTTAAAAACTATTTTTGGAATAATGTGATCTTCAATTTTTCTTCATCTCATAATAGTTATTACCCATGTCCAGTCCAACTTAGTGATAGCTGTGTCTGAGTTGGTGGTCAGTATAAAGTCAATCAAAATTCAGATTTATGGACCAAATATTTAGGGCTTATTCAGGGTAGATCTCATCAGCGTGACAGATACGTAATGATAATCTACACATGACAGGACTGATTTTGTAAGACCCTTTCTACCCTTTCTGAACTGGGGTAATGTATGGTTTCTTTCTAGTAAATTATTTGTTTTGACACAAAATGTTCTGCTTTATGCTCTTTTTATGGTAGTATTTCAGCATACTTTCTGATCTTAAAATCATTAAGCTTCCTGACTAAGGGCATGATTGCTGTTCTTTGGCTAGGTACAGAGAAAACAGTATTTTAAACAATTTGTGTAATGAACTGGATTTCATAAGATGGAATAGGATATATTTCAATCTGTTTGCCTTTAGAAATAAGTCCTTTTAAATATTAGTCTTTCAGTCACAGGAAAAAGGCATTAAGTGAAGGTTTTTAAAGACAGTGATTCTGGGACATTCTTCATGAATGTTGGCTTGAAACTTTAACTGATACGGTGCTGTGTAAGTGAACGTTTTTTGCATCCTGTCCAACTGTGCCTGATGATTTTGTTGAATGATGTTAACTGTGTCCCTCTTAAGAGATTCTTGTTGCTATTTTGAAGAATTTGGTGGTTGTACCCGACTGCCATTTCTTTCAATGAAGTAAAAAAGATATTGCAGAGAAGATTACATGGTTGAAAGAGTTGGATCTATGAAACTTCCACTTCCCCTCTAACCCCCCAAAAAACTCATTAAAAGTATTTGACAGTAAATAACATGATGATATAAACTATGAATCAGCAAATCTACAGCAAATTTTGGAGTTTATCAACTGGAAATTAGTCTTGTAACACAGATGTTATGTATGTAGTTTATGGGTGTGTCCATGACCCTCCTCTAGGGGTAATTAAACCTTTGTGCTTAAAACACAGTTTTCGACTGTGTGTTACTTAAGCAATGGAACCTTAATGTTTCACAGTACCTCTGAACTGAAATTAAAATTTATAAATATGCAAAACATTTATTCAGTCTATGGAAAAATAGTTTCCTTTGTAACTATTCAATCATTTTCCAGTTCTTTAGGCCATGTATGATTACTGTTTTAGGATCACAGTGTATCTCAATCATGTAGTTCAATTATGGCAGCTCTTCAGTAAAAATTAATGCATGTGACTTTTAAAAAAATAGTTCATAGATTCTATTGACATTACAGTAAAAAGAATGTGGTTTACTGTTTTTTTTCATGTTGCTATTTTTCATTTCCTGCGATCATACATTTGCTTTGGGAGACTTAAGTCAGAGTGTAGTTTATTCCCTGAAGGCATGTATACACAGAGAGTGTCAAGAAAATTAAGCTTAATTAGCAGAAGATGTGAGTTTAAAGCTCATTAAGTCCTTATAAGCACTTTCCTTCAGAAATAATTTGGCTGTCATACTGAAGAGGATTAATCTTACATGAATTGTTTAGTGGTGGACTTGGCAGTTTTAGGTTTCAGTTGGACTCAGGCTTAAAGTTCTTGTTCAACCTAAATGATTCCATGGTTCTGTTCACTTCTATGCTTTTTAGGGCAATGTGTCTCTACAGGTATTGTGGAACTGTGTGCAGTGGAAAAAAAATTGTGTACCCATTATATTAGCAATTTCAATACAGTAACATCTAAATATTCACCAGACTTGATACTCACACTTAAATTACCTGTAATCCAAGTGGCAGTAGTAATTTTCTGTCACCGAAAGCAGTGCACATATTTTAATATTCCAAGTTTCAGTAGTCAAAATAGAAATCTTACTAATTGCATGATGTTCAGGACACAAACAGAATGATAATCTCTGACTCTTCAAATGTATTGGTTGGCATAAAATTTCATTTAAACCAACCAACAAAAACATTTAAAAACTCTGAAGATTTTAGCATATTTTAAAATATTGGAGATCCAAAATAATGGGTAATAATCAGTGATTTCATCAAGAATATGTTTATAGGTATTGCACAAAATTCATTTAAGTGTTGCTGCTTTAAAAAAAAATCTGTTATTTTCTGTTTCATATTTTAAGTCTTCTACCTGCTTATTTACATTGTGTGTTTTGGGACATTAAATAGTTCTTTTTCCATTAAAGCATTTTGACTGATATAGTGGAGTTCAAAGTTTAAATTCTGCTCCTGCATGCTTATTTGCAAAGCTATAAAATTAAGAGTTCAAGAAAAGCTTGGATATCTGCAGAAGAAGGGCCCTGAAATTGCTCAGTAAAATGGTGTTGCTGCATGAAAAAAATTAGTTTGGGTTAGAAAAAAAAAAGAAAAAACACAAAAGAAAAAACATAATCCATCCTAGTTCTGTAAGACTGTATATTCAAGTCACAGAATACCCTCTATCGGTTGAAAAAATGCTATTTAAAGGTACACTATTTTAATCTCAGAATTTGTGAATGCACTGTAGAGTCCAACATCTGTTTTTTAATTGTCTGCTTGGGAGAAGTTTGATTTTTCTTTTTAATATTGTACTATTTTTAGCTGTGATGGTTAGTATTAGAATGTAAGAGTTAAGTATTTTTCAGTTTTTTATATGAGTGGTTGAATCATTGTAGCATTTACCCCTAAAATTACTTCTCAGGTAAGATATAAAATAGGAAATTTGTCATTAAGGTATGTCTGTGTGTATATATATATATATTAATGAAAAATTATTACATACACATTTATTACTATTCTCTTGCCAGTAGTGAGTTGTTGATACCTCTGACTTAAGTAGGCAGAGAGGTATTCTTTTCACTGTCATATTCAGATTGATCCAAAATGTTCCCAGAAGGGAGTGTGTATTTAGTTCTGCAGGTCTTGAAAGCCATTGACACTTCTGTAATGGCAATTTCAAGGTTGTAGAGATCAAATTATACTTGAGTACGTATCAATCTGAAGCAGTCTCTTCAAACTTCTAAGAGACAAAGGTTTTCTTCATTGAGTATGTTGTGCCTGTTAATGTACCAAGTAGGTCAGGTGTTTAAAATGAAGGAATATGACAGTAACAAAGGCAAGTGATTGTTGAGTTACTGTATATTGAATGTAATGATAGACTATTACTAGTATGAAGGAAGGAAGCAATGAAGGAATGATTATTCTTCTGTGACGGTACAGGACAAAATCTATGTTGACAACCCTATTAATTTGATGGACAGCAATACTAGGAATTCAGTTTAGGTTTTGACTCCACCCATGCAACGCCAAAGTTTTTTTCACTGGGGAACCACAAATGCTTTCTGCTGAATTCATCATTGCATCATCAATGTAGATAATATACTGTTGTTATCTCTTACCTAATTTGAAGCCAAGTTTTTTAGATACTTTTTAAAGCACCACTGATCTCTCTCCATGCATTGATACTTTAGTGTAAATTCATGGTTTTTAGTCTGAAAGTAATAGTAATGGCAAAAGAGTCAACAATATTGTCATCTGCTCATAAGAAGGATGTTGTTGAGAAAAAAGCTTGGGATTTTCTTAAGTGGGAAGGTTTTCTACTTGTCTTCTAAGTCTCCTTAGTTGTTTAATGTTGTAGAACATATTCACTGTTGAATTGTCCAGCAGGTGTATTTTGTATGTCATAGGCATAGGCCACATTATTGTCTGCACAGTTTAAAGGCTGAAATATCTAATATGAATAGATATGAAATATCTAATATTAATATCTAATATGAAGGTGAGAAAATGTACAGTTACTGTAAGCTTCTCCTTCTTGTAATTTATGCAGGAAAAAATGAGAGTTTAGTTATGAGCTTTTTTAGACACAGAAGAAGATAAGGCTTTTAAACTTGATGCTAGAGCAGTATGTATGAAATGAGAGTAGACAGAGCTTGTTGGTCTATTTTACCAAAGCAGTATCAACCACTGTATGCTCTGCTCCCTAATACCCAGAAAAGTTTATCAGAATTTCAATGGGAATACAGCAAGTACCTCCAGAGTGGTAGTATCATAATAATAGAAATATTATTGTCCTAGATTCTGTATATGTACCCTGCAGGTGTTCCTCAGAAGTCAGGGTTCTTGATTTTATACTTGTTTTGCAGAATTTTTGGGAACGGTATGTAGTTTTTCATCAGCTTTTGTTTGGAGGCTGTTAAAAACTTAAACAACAAAACTCCTGTTTCTGTAGAAGGCGATTTACATTTGAAGTCCTCTTCTTTTACTTTTCTTCTCTCCCTATGCTGCCACCTCTCCCCCAATCTCCTGCCCTAAATACGTTGACTTAATAATTAACTATTGAAGCGGACCAATTATGTGATCTCAGTTGTATGCCTTTACCTAATCAAATCCTTAGTGACTTAAATCGCTGATGAGGATAATTTTTTCTCTCTTACAGGGAAAGTAAATTTAATTAAAGTGTCAATATTGCCTAATGCAATTATTTTTCCAGCGTATAACAGAGATTATTTCAGACAGCTTAAAAAGCAAACAGTACTTGGAGGTTATTATGACTAAACTGATACTGGAGAAGTCTGCAATATTTTTTTTTGCATCCATAACTCATAAAAGTTGTAAAAGGGTTTGCTTTTGAAGGACACAAGAATGATTGACACTAGTAATACATAAGTTTAATCAGTGCATAACTCTTAATTATATTGTTCTGTGGCTCCAAGTTTTGTTGTTCAGAATATCCAATCTGTTATTGATAACTGTTCTATGAGACTACAGTATAAATACTGTATTTTTCCAGGGAATTTGTATTATTTGTTTACTTTGAAAGCCTTATACTCTGGAGTCATTAATTGCATTCATTTGAATCTTAAGCATAAACGTGCTGTCTCAGTTCCTTCCATGCCTTATTTTTCTTATGGCTAAATGAGTTTATATTTTACCTTGGTATCTCATAGTCCATATGTTTAAGAGGAGGAGGAAGGCCTAGGCCCGTTATAGTAGGTTGTATGGCACCTTGAGTAAAAGTGTTTGGATTTTTTGTAGTAACTGAGGGCTTGAATTACAACTTTTCTCAAGCTGAATTCCCTGAGGGCTTGAATTACAATTTTTCTCAAGCTGAATTCCCTGAATATCTCTGGTATGTTTGCTTTTTGTAAAACATATAGTGATCTTTTCTTTCATAGCTTTCACATACTGTGCGACTTCCAAAACAATTAACATTTTTTTCAAAAGTTACGTATTATTTCTTTCTCTCATATTTGTCTCAATAGCTAAGAAATCTTTCGAGCTTGGATCTACGTCATATCACAGAACTGGACAATGAAACCGTGATGGAAATAGTAAAGAGATGCAAAAACCTTAATTCTCTCAATCTGTGTCTGAACTGGATCATTAATGACAGGTAACTTCATTAGAGCATCCAAAAGCAGTATAATGCTAATTTAACTAGTTGTGTTAGTTGAGAATAATTCCTCATGGCTTGGGGGTTGGAGGATATTGATTGAAGCAAACACTTTTGCTGAGTGCTTGTTCTTGCTTGTTTTGGGTAAACCATCCAGTTTTGGGTAAATCACCTGATTTTGTGGAGTGTTTGCTTATTTCTGCAATGGAGAAAATTAATTATGTCTGGATGGCAGCACTAATTTGTTTAATGCAGATTTCAGGAGAATGTGCTCTGCACAAAGTGTGATTGAAATGTTCAATTGCAATTGAACTGACTCCTTCAGCAGGTGTCCAGGATTTAGATAAATTTATATGCATATAAACACTGAAATACGTTTGACTACATAAGTAAAAATAAACTGCTTGTGAATTAAATAGTGGAATTCCTGTATTTTTAGAAAGCAACAAAGTTTGGTTTAGGATTTTTTGCAAAGAGCTCCAGAATGAGAACGAAAGAATAACCAGTTTATTACCTAATCTTTTCCTTTTGACCAGAATATCTCCTATCCTGTTGTATTCCAGTCTTCTGATCAACTAATTTTTTTCAACATTAAGTATGTGGGTGAAGATTCTGTTATATCAGAGATCAGATGAAAAATAAAAAGTAGTGAGAATTTTAAAAGTGAACATGTTCTTTTAAAATGAAAAAATTGAGCAAAGTCAGTGCCTGAGGATACACAGGAAAGAATATTTTTAATTACTTCTGCTAGACTATTTCATTGTAACGGGACCTTTAAAAAAAAGGAAAGAAGCACTTTTAAGAGAGAGGGGTTCTAAAACAGTTTCATATTAACCAGAATAATGTGTTCTAGCAATTGTACTTCTTCCCATGATGCTTTTTGGTTTTTTTTAATAAGGTATGCTTTCAAAATTTTCACAAGTCATTAAGGGTGTACTGATGTGTAAATGGGCTCAGACTTTGGTAAAAGTGTAGTGTTCTAAAAGTAATAAAATTGCAGTGTGTTCAAGAGGAAGTGCCAGTAACTTGCCATAACTCCTTTTAGCCCTTAAGACAGTTTTTTGGATTTGTTGGTTTAGGTCAGACCTTTGATGCAACCTCATTGGTTTTGAAAGCATTTAGTTGCCTCAGACCTTTCTATTTGTAGGGCTTTGTTTTCACATGCAGAAGGAAGTTACTGGAAAATTCTAGGATAAGCTAGAAAAAATAATAAGAATAAAAATGCAAATTAAAAAACCAGGCAGTTTTCAGGTTTTAATTAAAGCACTTAGAAACATTTATCCATCTGCTTGAATGTTTTGAGTATGGCAGTCTGCTGAGTTTGATCTGAGCTGCTCTTGAGATTTTTTTATTAAAATTACTATAATAATAAGTATGTATTTTAATTTTACACATATTACTCTAAAACTTCATACTGAGTATGAATTATAAAAATTGTGAATCTTAGCAAGAAAAAGAAGTCCTTTCCAGCAATGACAGATAATCTGCTTCTGTATGTAACTTTTAGTTCTTTTTTTTGTTGTTTCTTAAGTTTTTCCATTTCATTTTTTTTCTGATCCTACTTGTTAGTATTTACTATAACAATCAAACTTTGGCAGTTTGAAATACCTTCTAGTTAAGATAATTTAGAAAATAATTAATGCCTGTAAATCTTATTCATAAGTAGTTATTGGACAATTCTGATATTTTTCCTATTTTAAAAGTGGCATGAAACTCCAAATACTTGCCTGAATTGGATACTAGTCTGAGCTCCTAAAAACTCAATAGAGAATAATGGAAATTTATATGAAAAGAACATGATACAACTACAGAACTTTATTTGAAGTAAGCACCAGTTTAGCAGAGTATTTTGAGCTTACTCACTTTGACAATATGAGTGAGCCTTCAGAAGCTCATAGGACTGTTCAGGTGCTTGGGTTAAAATGCAAATTAATTTAAACTAATTAAATCAGTTTATTAATTATTTAAGCTTAACCTGTTGGTTTGGTTAGGGTGGTTTTTTTTTTTTTTT
>VWZU01019702.1:87437-130777 GCA_013397095.1 Sterrhoptilus dennistouni
TGTGTTTTGTTGGTTTGGTTTGGTTTGGTTTGGTTTGGTTTGGTTTTTTTTTGTTAGTGTTTTTTTTTTTCTTTGATGGTATTGCGTGGCTCCTAGTCAGAGAAAGTGCCAGAGGGGATTCTGTGTCTTGATACCTTTCCAGTGCATATGAGATAGTAGCTATCTAATGTTTTTTCCTTATTCCTTGTTTTAAAATAAAGATTATTTCCACCTCTCCCCCACTGCCTGCCCCATTGTCAAGCAGGTTTACTTGTGAGATCCAACTACATAGGACTCATATTCCAGATCTTTTCAAAGTTAATAGGACAATGTTTTGCTCACTTCAAAGTAGTGAGAGCTGAGGCTTCTTTAAAGCCTCGGAAAACTGTTTTGCTCTATTTCTTTGTGCATAATATTGAGTGTTAAAGAAAGCTAGAAAGTTTTTAAAATATCAGTATAACTTACAAGAGCTAAGTAGCTCTTAAAGGCAGTTGATTGTTGCTTGGCAGAAATAAGTCACTGGTTTTAAAACTTCATTTTAGATTTCGTGATTGTTTCTAGAAATCCATTAAAATTCTTTCCATAAGCAAGATATAACTCTAGAACACTTAGAGTCCTTTCTCACTTGTGAGATGGCGTTAGAGATAATCCTGTTATCATTACATTTCTTCTTACATAACTGAAATTTTCAGAGTGTAAGAGCTCTGCTTGGCAGGCACTTGCTAAGATTTTTGGTGCTGTGATTCTTCTGCATAAGAAAGAATTGAGGAGGACCATTACTTCTGTGTTTTGAATAGAGCTCTCTTTTTTTTTTTTTTTTTTGGACATAATGCATCTAAAAAGTTTATGTGGGGCAGTAAAAAAAAATCACTTTTATCTAAGGCAAAAAATATGTTCAGTTGAGATATTCTTGACATTAGTTTTAAAATGAAGGAAAAAGAGGTCTCTTCTGATTACTTTTAAAGAAGTTTCTAGAAGTTGTGAGTTAAGCAAGATCATAAAACACCTATTCAAGTAATCTAACATAATGATTTCTTCTCTAAGTATTACAGCTCACTCAAAAGCTTCATATACTATTTTTCAGACTGTTTGTTATAGAAACAATCCTACTTCTTTCACATATGAACAAAACCAGGCTTGCAAATTCTTTTCGTATGCATCATGAGTAGAGTATATCAAGTCTTTGCTATTTGAAAGGATTGAGTTCTTTGTACATGGTGAGGTGAATAATACACTCTGAAACTTGCTTTTGGTAACCTTATCACCTTGAAGTTGTTTTTGTAGTCACTGCCCTTGTTCTTTTGAATTTCAATTGATGAAGTAAAAATAGAATATCTAGAAACAAATCTTACAGGGGATTCAGGAAATGCAGTGTGATGTGCTGGCAAAGTTTTCAGGGATATGTGGGTTTTTTAATAGTTTGAGGAACATCTGCTATTTATTATATCCATAATGATCAGTCTAACTTTTTTAGCAGACAATCTTAACTTTTTTTGTGAATCTCATCACTATGGACTGCGAGTTGCAATTCACTTCAGCATCTGTGTTACATAATTCACCTAGGGACAGACATTTAAAAGCTATGCAGAAATTGTAATAGTGTTTCTGCTTGCTTCAGTCGTCCTCTTACTAAAATATTTCCTTGTATTTGTGTAATATTTATATAGAGGATGTTTGCCAGTCCCTACTGTATCTATATTTCTTCTTAGAATGAAGGGAATAATGCAGACAAGGCAAGGCACTTTATTTACAGATACGGCAAGACCTTTTTGTGCCCTGACACTGCCAGTCACCCAGGATAAGATTTCACCTGCGATACAAAATTATTTGCAATTGGTTTTGTAGTAAAAGGACAATATTTTCCCAACCATTTAAGAACTTTGGTTCTTCCTCTGTAGGTGGTGCCACATGTTCTTGTAATTATGTCTCAAGAGAGCTGTATTTTTTCATGTAATTTCTTAAACACGTTGTAGGTGACTTAGATAGCAGGTGCTAAGATTTACAGAGCATCTGGACATCGTTGAAAGCAAGTTATGGTTGTGACTTGGAAGCTGATATGCAATATCTCCATGGCACAGTAAAACCGTGAGAATTTGCTTATTGACCTTGTGGTGGTACTGCTTACCATCATTGGACTTCTGATTAGTGATGGGAGAAGAAAGACATTAATGTGCACCTCCTTGACCTGTTAGCACAGGTAGAAAACCTGGATGTAGTCTCATTATTCCTTTTCTGAGAAAAGTGCTTTCTTCTTTTGTGCTTCCATGAAAATCCACTATGGATAAACCAGAGTAGTCAGTGTAAAGGGACAGTGTACCCTTACTGGAATGATTAATATTTTTTGGTGAGGATTATAGTTGGAGTCCAAGACAGAGGCACTTGAAAATACGGAGATTTCCGTATGAAATGGAGAGTAGTCAGGAAGTCAATATACAAAAGAAATTCAGTGGAAACATGGAAACAGACCATAAGCGTGAAAATCTAAATGTTTATACAGCCTCAGAGTCAGGAGAAAGGGGAATTCACCTTTGGAGGGTCTTCATCTGCTTTATTTGACTGGGCCACTAAAGCACTGCCCACTTCTTAGGCCTGGGTATCATAGCTGTTGGCACAGAGTGTATTGGGGTTTCCACACTCTTACTTTAGTAAATTGTTAATGTGGTCTTCCATACATTAGAGAAATGTTCAAAATTTTATGTTGACTGCCTACCATGAGTTTATGTAAACTCATTTATTCAGCATCTGATGAGGCCTGGGTGCATTTTGGTTAGGAGATAGAGTGCTGAAGATTATTTTAGCAGGACATTAGCTCACTGTGACTAGTTCCAGAGCTGCTGGTATATGTGAATGCCCCAACATTTCATTAGCAGACATGAGCATCACAATAGTAGCTCAGTTCTCACAGTGTATTTTTAATAAAATGCAGGATTAGTGAACACTAGAATTATTTTCTGGAAAGATAAGAGAAAAAGTTTTTTTCCTCCTGAAATTAAAAGTCTCTGCATATTTGATGTTTATTATTTTAATGAAATTGCTTCTAAAGAAAAAATTCAAGGCTTTCAACTTGCCTACATTTTTCCTATTAAAAAAATATCCATTTTAGCTGTGATGAGTACAATGCTAATACAGCATCTTAATATTGATCACCTTAGATATGACTGGAGTTGCAATGTCCTTCAAGAGCATTAATACTCCTGTAATTTTATATAATCTGGACTTGTAGATATAGTAGAGTCTTCCAGAAAATAACTGTATTTTTGTACAATATTTGTCGTGAATCATTCTAGGTGAATACTAGCAATTCTTAATTCTAATTTAATTTCATCTATTCTGAGTTATCTGGTAGATGATCTCCCTAGAGTTCTCTGCAGATTTATCAGATATTTAGTCAGCTACATTAAAAACTTGAACTCAATAAAAACTGAAAGAATGTAACGCAAATCAATTTTACTTTCAAAATTACTTTTTTTTTAAATGTCATACTTTTTAATTAAATTTAGAGGAAAATTTGCTTCACCCTGCAAATGTTTTGTGAAATTATTTGAGACTGATGGTCAAGTTTTTTGAAAAATTCAGAACAAAGCATAGAAGTTGGAAAAAGAATACACCTAGGCATGGCAATTTTCTTTATTGACTTTAAATTCTGAGTCTAGTATTTATTTTTTAAAATTATTATTTACAAAAAAGAAAAAAAAAACCTTTTGTGATTGGTTCAGAGTAGTGGATAAAGTTAAATGAGACACCCACACAGGAGCAGGGGAAGAGCATCAGAAGAAAGGAGCAACAGAGAAAAGTATTGTGAACTGACTGCAATGCTGCATTCCCCATTACTCTCTCCGGGAGAAGAGAGAAGGGACTGGGAGTAAACTTTGCCCAGCAAAAAAATGGCAGCTAAGGTATTTTTAAATTTTTTCTTATTTCTCATTATCCTGCTCTATATAATTGACAATTAGATAAATTTCTCCAAACCAAGTCTGTTTTGCATAGATGGCAAATCATCTCCTAATCCTTATCTTGACCTACAGGTCTTCTTCATCTTATTTTCCTCCCCAGTCCTGCTGAGGAGGTAGGCTGAGAAGTGGCTGGGTGCCCACTTGGTACATATTTAAGGTATCCTTACCACCCCATCGCACACTTCCATACTCTCCTGCTTGAACTGCCCAGTGTATGTCCTACCCATACCTGCAGTTCTTCAAGGACAGACAGACTCCAGTCCTACTCCAGTGTGGGTTTTTTCCATGGGGTACAGCTCATAAAGAATAGGCTGCTCCAAGCATGGATCCCCCAGAGCTCAATTTCTGTGATTCTGTGAACACCAAGGTAGTGTTTATGCTGCAGTGTTTCCTTTGGTAGGCTGGGGAGTTGTCACTCATACCTTATTTCAATGAAGTGATATCTTACATAATTTACATAGTTTTTGCACTTGTTGTGCAATACTGTGTGAGAATGGCACCTTTCATGCCCATGAGTGCAGGATGAACTTCCTCCAGAATCAAGCAGTGGCCGTATATTTGTGCCAATCTGGGTATCTTTGTTTTAAATGTTTTCTTACTTTGTAAGAAAAAAGAATGTGGGGTATGATTCCTCACGTATCTCAGCAGTTACCCCAGAAATCACTAACCTTACCAGAGTTAGTCATCCTTTCAGCTTCTATTAATGTGCTCTGAACCCACATTATAAAGACTTCTGGGAACTGTTTTTTCTGCATTCTTATCAAAGAAATTAATTTTTACAAACATTTGATTAGAACAGATTTCTCTCGTACTGTCTGCAGAGTTTAACCAATGATAAAAATCAGAATGCAGTTTATATAATTAAGTGTAACTTTCCACTTATTGAGGCTTTAGCCTGCTAATTCTGCTTATCTCTATAATGGAGATAAAACTGGTATTAAAATAAATATTTTTTTAGGGACCATTTTTTGGTGGAAATGGATGTAATCAGAGAGAGTAAAACTTTTGAGCTCTTGTCATTATTTGCCATGCTTTTGTCTGTCTTGACTTGAAAAATGGGGAAAATAGTCTACTGTTGTCACACTGCTGAAATGTATGATAAATGAAGGTCTGTAAATAGTGAAAATATGAGGAGGGTGATTAAGTCTGACAATTCTCATGTAAAAAACTTGAGATGATAAATATCTCCTGTGATTAGTTGGTAATTTAGTGCAAGGGACTAGCATCAGCCTAAAAAAATTTATGAATTGTGGCATAAAAAAAATTATGCAAGATAGGTATGCACTTGTTAAACCAAAGGAGAAATATCTTAAACTTAGTTGCTAATAATTAAAAATGGCAGACTTGACACAAAATGTGGCTTGATGATTTTCTGCATGACATTCCTTACTGAAATTATGAAAGGGCAATGCTCCCTGAAGGCATGGACAGTGTGTTACAAATCTGATTCCTCAGTGCCTCATGAAAATGGAAAGATTTTGTGTGTGTATATATGTGTGTGTGTATATATATATATATATATAGTTTCTGTACAGTTAAAATACTTCCAGTGTTAAAATTTAAAGCGGTACAGAAAAAAAAAAAAATCCAACCTACCAAGGCTCAGAGAAGAAGATGTAGTCTTTATTGCAATTACTGTTATATTCTGAGGCTGCAAGGTGTAATTCACCGTGCAGTCAGAATAGACACAGTACTTGAAAAGATGAGAGAAAAACAAATGGGTGTTCCAATGATTTACTGCACTGACTGTATTGTTTAGGGCCTGTCAGTATATCCAGTATAAATATAATTTGGAAGAAACATAACCATGTTCTAAATCCACTTTAGACTATTTCCTGCTGCATGGATTCTAAGCTCAAAATGAAAAAAATTTGCAATTATTTGGTGGTTTTTTCTTTGTATATGTGTGCGTGAGCATAAACTCATCTAAAGGTGGGATCCTGCAGTCATATAAACGGGAAATGTGTCAGATGCTGCATACAAATTATCTTTAATCCTGATCAGGTTATTCAGTGATCCCTGCTTTTCTTCTATTAAAACCAAAGAAGGCTGATATATTCTGAATTTTCTGTGATGTTAAATGTAGGTGTAGTTTGTGTTTAGAATTCAAGATTAACCAATAGATACTGACTTATAAAGGATACAGGAATTTAATGTACGTTTGAGAAGCTGTAGTCGGCTTGAAGAGGAAGATGGCGAAGTGGAAGTTGAGCTGACAGAATAACTTTCAGCTCAGAGAATGAATAATTCGGTAGTTCTGAAAGTACAGTAATAATGTAATGAGAAAAATAAGCAAGAACTTAAAGTGGTGATCATGGTGATGCCTATAGGGTGTAGTCAGGGAAAAAACAAGCGAGCAACACAAAGAATAAAAGTTCTAAAAGGCTAAAACTGAGTCTCTCTGTTTGAAATCTTACTGACTTCTGTTCATACCTAGTTATTGTGATTTGCTGTTTTTCAGAACCATGTTGAAGTGCTCTGAGACTTCATTTAGTCCGTGCATCTAGCTGTTAGTCTCATGGAGGAGAGAAGAAACTTGTACATACTCACCTCAATGTGCCTGAAGGGAGCTAGGACTCAGACAGCTTGTCCAGCTAACTTTCAGAGTGGCAGAATATTCCCAGGCCTCACAGTTCTAAACAGACAGAAAAGACAGGAAAAATCCTGCCCACTCATTAAGTATAGCCCAAATTTTTCACTGTCAAAAACATTTATATCACATTCATAATTTCTAGAATTTCTGTCATTCTGGGACACTGGGAGTGCTATGTCCTTTTCTCACTCTCCACTACAAGAAATACATGGACATACTGAATAGAGTCTTGCAGAGGACCATAAACAAGATGAAGAGACTTGAGGAACTGTCCTGTAAGGGCAGGCTGAGAGAACTGGGGTTGTTCAGGCTGGAGAACAGAAGGTTCCATGTGCATAAACACATGAAACAAGGGAGCAAAGAAAACAGAGACAGGCTCTTTCCAGAGGTGCCCAGTGACAAGTGGTGGACAAACACTGAAAACACAGGAGGTTCTATCTGAATATCAGAGAACATTTCTTGACGGTGATGGTGACTGACCACTGGCACAGGTTGCCCAGAGAGGCTGTGGAGTCTTCCTCCTTAGAGATGAGGGTTCTAGGTATCTTCCAGGCCTCTGCCAAACGTATCCATTCTGTAACTCTCATACTATCCTTTTCTGTTACTTTGTGTTTTGGTTGTTGATGAATGGAGATAGATCGAGTGAGGTTCTCCATATCAGCCATCTTCCTTACTTTGCTTCTGATTTTTCAAAGTTTGTCATGACATGTTTGGACAGACTATTGTCTCCTAGTTCTGGAAAATGTGTTGGTCAAGGGAGTCGTAGAGAAGGCCCACAGGGAATGTGATCTATATTGATATCAGCATCATTGATATTACTGCTTATATAAGAGTGGAAAAAATTGGTGTTTTGCATTCATTCTTTCCATGTCTTACCAGTACCAATTACCTCCTCCTACTCAGTTTTATTTCTTGTCTTAATTTTCCCTCCTCTTCAGACTTTATCTGATAAAGTGTAATTTATCTAGCCTGTGGCATTTAGCAGATGGTTATGAGTCTGTGGTAGTCAGAGAGTTAAGATCAATTCCAAATACTGTGCATTGGAACCAATTTGCTGAGTTCCAGTCCTCCAGACTGAGGTTTGTAGTCTGCTCCCTTGCATCACAGTATCAAAAACTTTGTTTCCAAAGATAGTGGTTGTTTTCTGTATTGGTTGTCATCCCCCATCCTTGCAACACCTCCCAGAGCATGAGACAGAGTCAACAGGACTTGCTGTCTTGTTTCCAAAGGATAGAGTTTCAGTAAAACTAGTTTACCCGCTCTTAGTGCTTTGTATTTTGAATTTTCATGGTTTTTGTCCTCGATTACCTTAGAACATTTTTGTAGGTGGTTATTGCCTTTGACATGATCATTTTTGCTGATGAAAATCCCATCTGTGCTTAGCTGCTTAGTTTCACACAGGGAAACTCTTTAGTTTCACGCAGGGAAAGAGCCACCTTTGCTTTCTTGGATCTGCTTAGTTTTACACAGTAGTACTTCTACTACTTAGAGAAAAGAAATCCCGTTACCTCTTGACATGCTGTAGCAAGCCAGATTTACCAACACCTGCCAGCTTGTCATTAGTACAGGTGTTTCAAAGAAGTGAGTGGATCTCTAGTAAATAAAAATTACTCCTAATAAAAAGGATTGTCTGAAGGCAAAACACTGCCAGTAATCTTTTCCTGACTTCTTCCTTGAGTTTCCTACAGACAGTGGGAAGGGAAACTGCAATGGAATATTAACCTACCTGGAAAGCTTTTTAAAATCTGTGAATAGTAAATAAAAGGATTGGTCTTCTGTTCACTTTTAGAAAAAAGAAATAGAAATGACAAGTCATTAATGATTAATGCTTTAATTCCATTCTGGTAAAATTAACTTATGTACTTCTAAATGAACATTTAATAGAAGTCAGCAGAATAACAAGCCATACATGATACATCTGGTTTCACACAAAAAAAATTACGTGTTAAAGTACACCTTGCACTTATTTTTTGAGGTCAGTGCAGTTATAGTTTCAAAATTATTTTGATTTTTTAAATATTTCATTACTTTTCTTCCAAAAATAATGTGTATTGAAGTTCATGCTTTGGCCTCTTAATTTTTTTTATGCAAATGCACACATATATGATACATTCTCTGAATGGGTGGTAAGAGATGTTTGCATGTGAGTAGGTCAGCTAAAGGTGTTGAATGAATGAATGCTTTCTACTTGGGGAAGTCTTAAGACTTAAGGAAGACTTAGGGAAGTCTTAAGAGTTACATTTAGGCAAGTTTCCTAGTCTGATTTATTATAACTTGTTGCTTGAGGAGTAACATATTAGTAGTATTTTTTTTGTGGAGCCACAGTACATTTCAGTCAGAGTTCACCAAGAGTTAGTGATGTTAAACTCTTAGTTTCAAAACCTGAGGCTGGATGCAGCATTTATAAAGCCTGGCTGCCAGAAATACTATCAACTGCTTGTGGATCCTGCTCAGTGCAGAACAGAACAGAACCCAAAGACTAATTTTTGTTCTCCATCTACTGTTGAACAAAGGGAATTAATGTATAAAACTGAATTTCAAACTTACAGGTGTGTATAGTGGATTATCTGTGACTATTGTTCTGCCTTCCTCTGATTCTTTTCAGATACTTATTGCTATTAGCTTAACTTTACTAGGAGTTATGCAGTTCTGCCAGTTCATGTTTCTATGCTCCTTGAAAGTCCTTTTCAATGCTACTGAAGTTGCAAATTTTTTTCAATCTGGAAAATCAAGCATGAGCTGATATACAAGGGAAAAAAAAATCCAGCCATACTGGATTGGAAGAGTAAATTCGGGAGATATGTTTGATTTGCACAATACTAACAGAGACAAAAATCCTTTTTATAGTCCTCAGTTAATTCTATGTTTGGTATATATAATACATTAATTGCAATGTATTTTCAACATGTTTATAAATCATACATTAATTGACTTAGGATCTAACAAACTTAATTTTTTTATGGTTCTGATTACTGTCACTGAGAACTCTTGAAATATTTATGTCCTTATTGAATTGATTCAGGTAAATTTTACTCATGAAGTCTAGATACCTTTCTATTGCATAAGATGCTTTTCCATTCTGCTCTTGTGAGCTTTTTATCAACAAGGCATAACAATTTGCTAGGCTAACAATTTGTTAGGAAGAGAATTATTACTAAGAAATAAAATATTACTAAGAAAGGCCTGTCAGATGCCATAAAAATATTTATTCAGTCTTTTCAGGTACTGAAAATACTTGCCTACTGTGAATAAACTACTTACAGCAGAAGGTCTTACCTTGTATAGCTCTATTTTCTTCCAATCTATGGATTTCTTTTGGCTGATAGTTTTCAGATGTTTCTTTTTTTACATGTCTGTATGTAGTGGTTTTGATTTTTTTTTAAAGTGATCCTTTAAATGTGATCCTTTTAAAGTGATCCTTTAAAACACAGCATGTAGGCTGTGTTGAGAGACTGCCTTTCCTCACATATGTGATATATTTCATCCATGTGTAAAATATATATCCATTTGCTACACTTGCTTAAAGAAAGTGTTTTTCTAATCTGTATTGCAAACTATAGTCCAATTTCTACTTTCAGACATAATAATTATTAGCCAGCAGAGTTTAGCTTAGAAAATTTGTGCCATCCTTAAGCATTTCAGCAGGGCAAAAATAAAAAGTAAATGCTCAAGCTTTCATCCATTAATTGTCTTCTGGCCTGGGCAACCGTGTCAGGAATTTTAAATGATATTAGACTCTCCTGGGGCAGCCAGAGAAAAAGGAAAATATATTCTGTGTAGCTTAGTTGTGCTCAGTGATCTCCATTTGGACTGCTTTGCTGCCTGTTTCTGGTCTCTTGTTGATGACAGTAGCAACAGAACTGCCGATAATTATTGTAGCTTGGAGCTGACTGTAATGGATGCTCTTGATTTTACATAATAGCAAGAGTAGCTTGGAAATTTCAGATTATATTCAACCCTCAATTCAGCATAAAACCACAAAAATCCATTCTATTTTAAAGCTGTATAAAGCTTCCAAAAAAATTAGCGTTGGTTTGGATTTGTTTTGGTTTTGCATTTAGCTTTCAGAATTCAAAAGAAGGAAATTGAAATGCAAGTAAAAATTAGATTTTCTAGTAATACCATACTCATGTATCTCCTTACCTGTGATGGTAAACAATTGCATGTTAAAAGGGCTACAGGAAAAAGAAATAATTTTTAGATACTTTGGGTGAGCATCAGCTCTCAGCTTACAGTGCTTTAAAATTTCCTGGTAGTAGTATAGTTTACATAGGTAACCCAGCTATGTTCAAGTTAAAAAACGTCATTCAACAGTGGTATGTTTGTAAATGTCCAGAAACAAAAGTTGCACAAAATCCCTTCACTTTTGGAAAACATGTTCTTAAAACAAATGCATACAGTGAGGTGATGTTTTACAATTTTCTTTATAAAAGTTTCATCATTCAATGGAGTGATTTAATCTTTTGCATTGAAATATTGAATAATGGGTAATGTCTGTATATATAAAGGTATGTGTATTCATGCATATTATGCAGAGTTTGTTCAGGAACATGAAAGTGAATTTTTTTACAGAATCTTCCATAAAGGATGTATGTTTCAACATACAAGTTTTGCTGTTAAATGTACAGTGTCCAGACTTAGTCTAGAACTATGAGATGAAACTTAATGATATATTATAGCGTTTGTATTATGAACTTAATCGTAAAAAATGGATACAATTTTCCCAAGCTAATTGTAGCGTTACTTTTTAAAACAGGATTCAAGTCCTAGTAACACAAATTCTATAAGAGATTAATTTCAACATTACTGGTAGCTGTGCATTTCTATCTTGTGAAGAAATCTCTAAACTAAAATAAGATACTCTGCAATTTCCCATTAAAAATCACAGGCATTTTGAATAATAGCACAAAGAGTTTTGTGGGTTTATTCCCTCATCTTGGGAGATGGATAGTAAATACCTGCAGAGAAGAGGAAGAGGGAATGTAAAATCCAAATGTTATTAATTGCTGAGTATTTTTGATATGCGCAGATGGTTCACAATGTATAAAAGTGTCTAGTTTACTACTACCTACAATACAGGGGCTCTAAGTGAGCCAAAATTTAAGTGAAACTGTGAATTGTCATCAAAAAATATTATGGTAATAGTGAAGCACATAAATGTTCATTTGGGACATAGCATTTGGGAAATTGGAGGATTTAAAATATTTCTAATATTTCATTTCTATAGTAGTCGCTTTTCATTCATTGAATTATATGATTTAAACAATTTTTTTCACTCCAGCTTTCACTCACTTGTGCAAGTGTAAAATACTGATCTGCTGTAACATCAGCATGAAAAGGTGATTAACAGTCTAATACTTCTGCTTTTGCATATTATGTGAGGGAAATGATAGAGGTGACAATTTGTCTAATTGGTCTACTGTAGTTACAATTATAGAGAAAAGGTCAATCTAGTCATTGTCAATTAAACTGCAAAAGAAAACATGTTTTGTAGCCCTGAAGAACCATTATGTCAATTTTTATGCTCTTCATCAGTGTGTAACACTAGTGCTAGGATATATAAATCTTATCTTTCATGGAATTACAGCAGACTTGCTCTGTAACAGGCACTTGGTGCTGCTGAGTAGAGATAACATTAAGTACTCTCTGTTAATTGCGTGTTCTTTCATTGTCTCATGTTTCTCAAGATTTGTGTGCAGTAAAACCTGGCTGCTTTAATGAGTAGAAATGGGTATGCCAGAGGGCAGTTTGACCCTTCCATTTACACATAGTGAAGAGATGATGAGTGACAGAAAAAGATCTTGAGCTACAAAAGCTGCTATATTGTCGGCATCAACTTTAACAAATGTGGTAATGTCAAATATTGAAATATTTACGCTGAATTTGGTGGTATAGTACATATACAAAGCAGTACAGTGGTATCTTAACTGTAGTACTCTTTTTTCCTACCTTCTTTTCTTTCTCTGTTCTTTTTCATTTAATCTTGGTCCTCATCAGGATACACACATTAAGCAGAGATCAGTTATAAGAATAATTCCATGTAAGTACAGTCCTGACAGCTCTATTAAGTGGTTAAGTTTCTATAGGTTGTCCTGAAGACGTGCTTTGCACTGAGAAATGGGTTTTATTCAAAAAATGCTTCAAGGACCGTCAGGGTATGGTAAAATTTTATGTGAAGATTTTGTTCTTATTCAAATAATCAACAAAACAAGGGTGTATTTTTACTAGTACTCATATCTGGAAATAGCCTAAGAGAAAACTTGAGTCTTTCATTGCACCTCTAAAAAGGGTTCTCACTGTCAGACCACAGTATGTTCCCACTACCTCATAGAGGTGTGTATGTCAAATTGGGACATTGAATCAATATTAATTTTTTAAAAAACAATTAGAAATAGACTTAACCTCTCAGTTACACCTTTAGTATAAAGAGGTTTTTTTGTTAACATACAGGAGGAACAGAGGAAATGTGAACATAGGAAATGTACTGTTGAAAGGCTAATTGCTTTTGGAGTACATTCTCTGTCAATGTGCTGGAGGTACTCAAAGAGATATTCATACCTATGAAGGAATCAAAAACACCTAGAAGGCAAAACAGCAAATACCAAGACACCATATTTAGAAAGAGGATGTAGAAAAGTAACAAGAGACGGAGGCATAGATAGCTGCTTGTGGCTGGCCCCAGAAGAACAGTCCACTGATTTTTTTTATCCATATCTGTAGATTGGCATGATTCAAAAGAACACTGACTGCAAGTCCTAACAGGCTTGCCCTAGGGTGACATTTAGGGGTGACCTCCCTAAATTTGCCCTAAACCAAAGCTTTTCATGTATTCTTCAACAACCTGACCTTGGTATATTTAATTAAAGCATTATTTGAACTTACTTCAGCATTCCATAATTGGTTTTATTTTGAAGCAACATTTATTGTCAAGCAATTCAGGGTTTTTTTTGATCACTTTCTTTCTAGGGTCATGGGGAAAGGGAAGGTCTTGTCATCTCGTCTCATCTTCTTATTTTTCAGAATAAAAAATAAGCTGATAGTATGTGGAGCTGGATTCTATGTCTACATATGTATGTTTGTATTAATTTACTTTGCAAGTGAAACTACAGTTTATCCCATTCATACAATGTTTCTGTGTTATCATCTGATTACAGAGTCAAACATTCAGGCAGGTAAACCTTTTACATTGAGCAGAAAGCTCTGGAAAAACAGTGGAGGGAGAAGTGCAGGGAGAAGAATTGTGTCTGGGCTTGGAGTCACTGTGACGTTTGCACTTCTCTGTTTTGTTGAAAACAAGGGACAAGATGGAAACTATTGAACTGATTGTCATTTCATAATCTTTGGTAGGTCAGAGTATGTAGGATATTTGCTGTTTGGAGGCTTTGATTGACCTTTTAAAATAATTTTCCATTATGCAATTATGGTTTTGAGTTCAGCATAGGAGGAGAACCTGGATGCCTGCCCTGCTTGTCTTGAGCTCTTGATATGCAGAGCAGGATACTGGACTTTCAAGGAGGGTCTGATGGATTGAGACAGTGAAATTCACTGTCTGAAACACTGTTGTGCATGATATCCAGTAGTTCAAGTTTGGCCCACACATTTTGCTAAATATTCTTTGTTAAATAACATATGCTCTGAAGTTATGAAAGAGTAGTTGAATCTTTACATTTTAATTAGTTTCACACTAGATGGCAAGTACATGAAGAAGATTTTATTTTAGCATAATCCTCTCTTGCAAGCAGAATTAGTTTTATTTTTTAAAAAATGAAGCATTATGTATTTATTTGCATAATAGATTGGTTAAAAAAAAGAAAATTGAGAAATGCTGAGATATTTGGAAAACTGTATGGCACTCTGAATAAAGTATCCAAATTGAGTGCTATTATAGGCTTTACTGTTACTGTCTTGTTTTTTTAATTTCTTGATCCTGTTTATTCCTTTACAAAATAATAATAAGAAACTATTTTTTAAAGACTACTAACTAAAATGTCTCAAATATTTACTACAAAGCACAGATAAAGGGAAGAGAAACTGTTCATTATATAAATTGGGAATTGAATATTTCAGTATCTCGTAATTTGAATATGTCTTAAAATTTAAGCATCTGCTACCATACATCAGACTTGCAGTATTTGTAACTCTGCAGGATTCTTTTAGTATAATGAAAAAAATACTAAATGGAGTCTAGTATCATTTATTTATAGAGACAGTATTTTATAGATTTGAGATTTAGTGTATTCATTTTTTATATATGCTGTACTTCTCAGGAAAAGGAAGAAGAATCTATTAAATACTTGGAGAAAGAGGTCAGAATGTGTCACTTGCTGCTGCAGCACTGGGAACTCTAATACTTCACAGAAGTTGAGATTTGTAGCTGTAGTATTCTGCTTCAAGGGACATACTGCTTGATTTCTTGGGAAGTTTCTTCTTCCTGGTCTTGTCACATTCATTTCTTTCTCAAGCAGAAAAAGAGGGGCTAAGATGTTTATTCATAAGAAGACTAGTCTAGCTCATATTTGTAAATCCAATTTTTATATCCCTTAGAATGAAGTTAACAGCATCTTTCTTTCACTTTAGAATTTTGGTTTCTTAATTTAAACCTAGGCCAGTGTCATATATTGAAAGAGACTGGGGAGAGATCAGCAGTCATTTGTTATTTGTATGCATATCTTCTAGGTGTATATAAAATTACAGCTGTTGAAATGTTTGGGTGATGCAAGAAGGAGAGAGGTAGTAAATAACATTGAAGATAGACTGTTGGTGCCAAGCAATCTAGACTATTTTAGTGAACTAAGATCATGCTGGGAAAAATGCATTTCAGTATAGCTATATACAAAATTGTATATTTGGTAACATAAAATGCAGAATATACCTGCACAATGGGAAAAGAGTTACACCTTCGAGAATTACGATTCTTAAACAGATTTAGGGATTATGAAGGGTAAAATGAACTCGCACTATCTAAGCATGGCAAAACAACATTTGTCGAGAATGCCTGGGGTAGAGAAACTTATTTAATCTTTGCATACACCCTTAAAAATTATAATATCACAGTGTGACATACAGCATCAGTATTAATACTTTTAAAATAAGGAATATGGTCTTATAACTAAAAAAAATCAAATCAAAGACAATTGACTTGCAAAGAAAGTGTAGAAGAATTTTAAGGTAACAGCTGGTGACATTTTAAAATCGGTAAATAAGAATGAAATAACTTGCATTTGAAAAATAGACATTTACATTTGAAATGAAATACATTTTAAATAGTATGTCTTAGAATGAATTTAAAAAAAAGTGAGTTCTGGTTGCTTTTCCCCCCTGCCCAAATTGTAAATTATGTGTTTTAACTTTTCCAGAAACCACTGTCTTACTGCAGATAATATGATTAGAATAGGATCATTCAGCCTGGACCTCAGAGGATCTCTAGTTCATTCCCTGCTCACAGCAGGATCAGCTGTGAGCCTGGACCAGGACAGTTATATATCAAAGTCTCCAAGGGTGAGGTCTGCACAACCTCTCTGTGCCACTGCTTGGCAGTCCTCATGGGGAAAAAGTCTGAAGCACACATCCAATTTGAAACTCTTGTTTCAAATTACACATTTTTTCCCCTCATTCTCCTAGCATGCATCACTGTTGGAACCTCACTTTGTCTTGATGACCTTCCAGGTAAAGGAAAGCTGCCTTATGTGCCCCCAAACCACTTCTCCAGACTGAAAATGCCCCTCTACCTCTCAGAAAGGCCTGTGCTCCAGCCCCAGACTGTTGTGGAGGGATAATGTTGACCTTCTTTAGTCCCCAAGTGCATTGCTGACTCGTGTGCATTTTGCTGCTTTCCAAGATACCAAGTCCTTTTCTGTAGTACTTTTTCCCACCAGCTGGTCCACACCCTGTCCTTCCCCTTGCAGACAAGTGCAGATGAAAATCATAGAATGGTTTGGGTTGGAAGAGATCTTTAAAGGACTTCTAGTCCAACCTGCATGCCATGATAGAGATCTTCAACCAGATCAGATTGCTCAGAGTTCTGTCCAATCTGATCTCGAATGTTCTGAGAGATGGAGCATCTGCCAGCTCTCTGGGAAACCTGTGCTAGTGCTTCACCACCTCCACTGTAAAAAAACTTCCTTATGTCTAAAATAACCCTCTCTTGCTTTAAAACCCCTTGTTTTATCGTAAGAAGTCCTGCTGAAAAGTTTGTCCACATCTCTCTTGTAAGCCCCCTGTAAGTACTGAAAGGCCACAGAAAGGTCTCCCTGGAGCCTTCTTGACACCACTTGTCACTGATGCCCACTGGGACTCTGAGCCATTGATATGACTGTCCAGCCAATTCCTCATACAACAACCAGTCCACCCATCAAATTAATTTTTCTCTGATTTAGAGAGAGGGATGTTATGGGGGACCATGTAAAATTTTAATAAATCAATTGACCATGACGGATAAATTTTATGACTGTGGTAGATGGTTATTAAATTTCAAATTTATTTAGTGTGGTTATTTCATTGTTATGAACTGTGCTGCTGTTTGAAAGTCCTGAGAAACAGAAATTCTTTTATAGGTTCTTTGTGTTGCAAGCTTTAGAATTGCTTGCCATTTATATCAGGATTTTGGTAGCTGCATCACTACTAGCCTCTCTACACCAAGATAAGCGAAGTTGATAGCAACTAGTTCAGAAAGTAATAGTAGTAGTAGTAGTGTCTTCTGGGAGGAGAAGAATGTTCACAGACTGACTCTTGGTACTGTGCCACAGAGCTCAAGAGTTTGTTAAAACAGACTTGTTCAGATGTGTAAAGTTAGCTAATTTCATTTTACTGCTATTTCTGAAAAATATTCACAATTTTTCCATAATTACTGTATGCACATTCTGACCATTTGTGGAAGTATTTAATTAATATATTACTGTACAAAACAGTTTTCTTAATTTTTGGTATTAAATCCAGATCAGTTTCTACCTATTTTTGGGCTTTTTAAAAAAATTAATTTTAAATGTTTCATGGTGCTCAAAAAGAACCCATGCAACTTCCAGGATACTCACATGCCTTCCAAAATTCAGGCAAGAATACATGTACATTATTTTATCTATCTTCATATACCAGCTTCTTTTTTTCATGTAAGTGAATCAATGGCTGTGGTGGGTATTACGTAACCAACAGTACCCTTTAAAGAAAGTATCCTATAATGTATGCTTCAGGCACTGATTAGCTTCATAAATTCTAGTTCAGAGTACTTCTTTGTAATTATTGTTAAAGCCTTAGGATATTAGTAGGGCATTGAACAGGCCATCTTCCTTTCTTTACATATTGTGTATCGCTTCTGTAATTTCTCAGGGAAAAAAATGGTATTTAAATGTAATTAACCTAAAGAGCTTTTAAGAGATTACAAGTTGAGCTAGGCAAAATGGCATAAGCCCTTCATGTTTTATTGAAGAGCCACCTTGAATAGCTTGTACTGTCCTATGGCTTTAACAACTTAAATGTGAGATTTTTCATTTTCACTGGGTGTAATCATGGTTCTGTTTCATGTTTTATGCAAGCAATGTCTTTACACAATCTTTTCATTTGAGCCTTGTGTTTCACTTATTAAAATTTAAGTTTTTCTTATGGGAAATAAGAAAGTCAGGAAGAAAGTCAAGTAGTTTAAGTATTTTGTGAAAGCAAATTTGAAGAGGAAATACTCAGCATGAAACTGAAGTGACAAGGTGTAAGTGTTTCTAGTAGAATTTACAGATATACATTTTTTCCTAAATAAAAACTATATAATGCTCATTGGAATACTTTGAAGGCATTAGAAAAAACACTAGAACTGATGGAAAACTAAATTAAACATACTGCTTCAAGAAATACTTGGAAACACTTATTTTCAGTTTGCAACATTTGATATGACTGTTAAGATAACATGAGTGTAGCACCAGTAATTTTTTCATTTTACTAGAAGAGGCTGATAGTAATAGACTAGTATCTTTATTTGTGTTTTGGGAAAAGTTGGAACTTCAGCATTTAATTTTAATGGACCTCACTTTTCTTTAAGAAGAAAAAGGGATTATCAAGATCATTGATGCTTATGCTTGCAGATGTAATTTACAGAATTTATTAAAGCCTCTAATGTTCCTTATTCTCTGGTCATGGATATTTATTGATTATTACAAGTAAAGAAATACTTTTTCACTCTTCCTCTAACTGACACTTAGGGATAAAAAAGTTTTCTGAAAAAGCTTCCAGGATCAGTTATGTGTCCTTCACCTTTATTACAGAATCAGGGAATGGGTTAAGGCAGAAAGGGACTAGTGCCACTGGATCCAGTCTGGCCTCCATGCCCAAGCAGGGTTGTCCTTGGAGCATGTTGTGCAGGATTGTTCAGACAGCCTTTGAATGTATCTAGTGAGGGAGATGCCACAACCTCTCTGGACAATCTGCAATTCTCAGTCACCCACACAGTAAAATTCTTTTTTTCTGGTGGAACTTCTCTTCCTGTGCGTCATTTCTGCCCCTTGCTTCTTGTCCTATTGCTTGGTACCATGGAGCAGAGCCTGGCTCATGCTCTGACCCTTCCCTGCAGACACTGACAGACGTGGATGAGGTCAGCTCTCAGCTGTCTCTTCTTGATGCTGAACAGGCCTAGCTCCCTCAGCCTTTTCTCATGAGGCGCTCCAGTCCCTTTATCATCTTTGAAGCCTTTCTTGGCTCCAGGAGCAGTTTGTCTTGTCCTGAGGAGCCCAAAATTGGACACAGCACTCCAGATGACTACCAGGACTTAGTAGAGGTGCAGGATACCCTCCCTGCTGTCTTCCTAATGTACCCCAGGATTGCTTCTGGGCCCCAAGGGCACTGCTGGCTCATGGACAGCCTGTTGTCCACTTTCAAGTCCTCCTCAGAGCTGCATTCCAGCAGGTTAGTGCACCTGTCATGGTGCCTGGGGTTATTTTTCCTCAAGTGCAGGACCCTGCATTTGCCTGTGTTGAATTTCAGATGATTCCTCTCTACCCATCTCTCCAACCCATTGAGGTCCTTCTGAAGGGCTGCACAGCTCTCTGGGGTGTTGGCCACTCCTCCCAGCTTTGTGTCATCAGCAAACAGGCTGAGATGTGCACTCTATCCCTTCATCCAAATCAAACAGTACTGGGGCCAGTACTGAACTCTGCGAGACACCACTAATGACAGGCCTCCAGTGAGACCCTGTGCCACTGATCACGACCCTTTGAGAACTGCCATTCAGCCAGTTCTCAGTCCATCTCACTGTCCACTTGTCCAGCCTGCATTTTCTGAGTTTGCTTATGAGAATATCATGGGACACAGTGTTAAAAGCCTTGATGAAGTCCAAGTAGACAATATCCACCACTCCCCACTCATCCAGATAGTACTGGAAGTAACTACTGCTGTCTTTGAAACTCTGGAATAGGAGCTGGTATTGATACAGCAAGTGTGATGTCTTCTTTGCCTGTATTTTTATAATACTTGTTTTCTGTTTATTCTGTTTGTTCTGTATATGGAAATTAATATATGTATATAAATTGTTTAGAGCTATGTTTACCTGAGCTTGGTTTGGGTTTTCCAATAAATTATAGTTAGTATTTAAATGTAATTGCATAAAAGTTAAAAAAAAGATCAGTAAGAACCAAGGCCCAAAACAAAACATAATATACATGTAAGTAGAGAACTATGCAACATTTAAATTGTTACCTTTCTGTGAATATATTATATCCTCTGATGCAGATGTGTGTGTTGTAATACCCAAATATAGTATCAGATTATTAGAACAAGATTGTTAAAACAAGAAGGAACTAGATATTCAATAAATTGCTGTCCCATAGTTATCTTTCATTCCATAGCAGTCACTTGGTACTTTAATCATTGGAATCTGTAAGCTGATCATGTACAAACTGGTACAGAAAAAAAGGGTTCATTGTTCCAGTACTCATGGAGTATTTGGCAATCTCGTTTTGCTTTGAGTGGCTCAGGGCTGGTGACATGGTGTTATGCCCCTCAACTAGCTTATTATTACTGTGCTAACAGCAGTCATCTGTTCAATGCCCTCTGCATAGTCAAAATGAAAAAAAAGTCTTTTGAGCACAAAAGGTGAGGAGAGATTTATCCTGAGCCCCAAAAGTGAAGGTGATGAATCAGGTCTGAGTAGAAAGAGAACCTGATAGTTCTTTGACAAGGAAGACAAGAAGCTGCCTCCTGCTATGTGTCTACTAAAAATAGTGGTGCCATGTATTGCTAAGAGAAACCTTTGCTCTACCGAAGTAGAGCAAAGAAAAGTATACCAAAGTTTCATTGTGTTTAGGACTTTTAGAGCCAGGAGAATAAATTGGTCCTGTTACTATAAATTCACTTTCCAAACAACCTTCAGCAAGATACTCCTGTACTGCTCATTATTGTTACTGTCTGGAGATGCTGCATGTGAGACATTTATACTTTCATTATGTAACACCATGGATAAATCATTGTACGGAGTGTGAAAAAGTAGAAACAGTGGGGGTCACTTGTTTAATGAAAAGGTGATGAGCCAAGAGCTTTGTGGTCGCTGGGAGATTGTCATAATAGGAACATATATTCAATTAAAGATTCTGATTCTGCTCTGCCTGATAGGAGCTTAAGCTCCCTCATCTGAAGTAACAGTCTTGGTTTTTTCTGCTTGCTTGTGACTGCAAGTCAGAAAATTGCTTTAAAAAAAGTACATGAAGAATCCAGTGCTTTATTTGGTTGCGAAAATCTTGCTAGTCTCATTTAGGTATATTCAAGTGATTAATTTGAGCATATGCTGAACTACTTTGTTGAATTGACTCTTAAATTGGTAGAGTGGAAGGAGTTATAATTTCTTTTTTTTTTTCTGCAATATTTCATCTTTGAAAAAATAGATTTGAATGAAAATGCTATTGTGAGAAGTGTGTAAAAATCAACTTCTATTTCATCGCTGAACTGATTTAAGAAAGAGGATTGCTGATGTTAATTTAAGCACTTCACAAAGCTTTATTCCAGGATAGGACTTCTTTACAGTGACAAGCAAGTGGTTGTAGAATATCTGGATAACATTTATAGTGATTAAAGTTATAATGCTTGTGGGCCCATTAAAACCCAGTTAAGCTTATTGAATTTTTATCTGTGGAGACAGAGGAAGTCAGATGTGTTGGTTTTACAAGATCCAGACATATGTGCTTCTTCAGGGCCTGAATCTTGTGGCCACACTTTTTCCCAGCTCTCATAAGATTTGCATTGTGTTACTTCTGTTTTCCCAGTTCACTCATGCCCTAAATTTATCAACCCTATATTAACATCAGAAATACTGTCTTGTTAGCAGTGGTTCTGCACTGGGTTATCTCTGTAAATATCAGGTGCCAAATGGCATTGGGAAGGAGATTTTTTTCAGAAATCATTTTCTTTGTATTATTTTTAAAAAACTTTTTTAAAAGGTAATATTGATGCAATATTTATGAATTTTGATTTAAATAATACATTGAAATCTTATCTTAGAGATAAGATTGAAATCTTGTCTTATCTGTTATACAGATAGCAGATATTTACTGGGCAAATATTTGGTTTTATTTCATAAAACTGATTGAAAAATGACGAGTTAGTGCAATATGCCAGTTGTACACCTTAAAATGTGTGTGCTCACACTAAAATCATAGCTCAAATTATTATAGACACCTGACTTTTATGGATGTAGTTAAGCCATGCTGCTCTTGGTATTTTATCTTCCCCAGCTGCTTCTTGGAGCTGTGACACCTCCAGAGTGTGAGGTTTTTCAGGGCCTTGCAGGACAGCTGGAGCACTGCTGGACTGGACTTTGGCCAGCAGCTCCCCAGTAGCCTCCAGGCTTCCAAGTAGTGAAACGTGCCTGCTGAGGTGTATCTGCTCATGTGAGCTGGATCTTTTATGAAAACTGATGAAATTTAGCAACTTACTTGGAAACGCACGTGGGAAGTTTTCCTGCTGCTTCTCAATATAACAAAGCCCAAAAGTTTGTAAGTTGCTGTATGGAAAACGTGGCCCAGAAATATGTGACGCATAAATAATTTCAGAGAAGCCTCCAAATAAGAAAGAAAAAATTATATTCTACCTTGATCTTAGTTTTCCTTGAATGAACAAAAAGTATCAATTCTTTGTTGCATTTTTTTACAAAGTACTTGTACTAGTGTAGTCTGTCTACATATGCTTCATTTAGCCGTCATACAGCCTCATTTTTAATTCTTTAAAATACAGCAAATTAAAATTAAACAACTGATGTGTAGCTTTTCTTTGGTTTGGGTCTTTGGTTTTTTCGAATTTCAAAAAAGCAGTAAGTGCAATTCACGTGCAGTAAATTACCTATTAAATGTAGAGGCAAAAGGAATCAACAGATTGTAACAAATAGACATTTTAAGAAATATTTGCCCAGTATTTTGTGGACCAAGGTTATCTCTTGATGGTCTTTAAACAGACTTGCAAGAAAGATATGGAGCATTTGGAAGTTTAAAACACAACTTGCCTATAATTCTGGAAATGAATACAGATTTAGGTCATTAAAAACCTCTTAAAACTCTGCTGCTGCTCTAATAAAGTGGGAGGGAAAATTCCCAGAAAAGAGAGGGAAGGAAGCATTGACTGCAAAATAGTTACAGTTACAGTGTAACTTCTAACTTTGCCCATGAAGTTGTGATACAACTAGTTGTGTACATTGTTGTGTATATGTTCAGTGTATACAAGTTGTGTATACATTCTTTTTTATAAGAAAAACACAGTTGTAAAAAAATATAAAAATAAATAGAAATATTTATAGAATATCTATAAAAATAAGTAGAAATATCTTACCATGGGATGGTGATGTTAAATCTGTTGTATATGGAATATGCAGCCACAACACAATTTGATTCTAGGCTAGATCATTGTTTTGTAAAAATCTTCCTGAGAACATATCCAGTGACATAAAAATAAAATAACAAATTTTCTAAGTATAACTGCTTAGAACTTTGTTAAGACTATTTTTGACTACAAGCTGGAAAATACTTGGAGAAGAGTCTGATGGTAGAGCATTTAGAGATTTTAAGTAGGTTTCCAAGGCCCTCTAGGACATTGCATAGATACAATTACAGGATTTGGATCACATTGTTTCTTCCATCTCATTGCTTCTTATGCAGTGTTATTTTACCTTTCTTAGTTTAGAGTAACACCCCTTTACCTTTCCAAAAAACTTTTTAGTAAAATAACATTAATCTTACTTTATATTCAGACAGGGAAAGGCGATGTGCCAAAGGAGAAGAATCTGTCTAGAGGCATTCTGAACTTCTGTCTGTGCTCACAGTGCTGAGTTGCTGACTTTTTTGGCTGAGATTAACTTGTACAATTAAGGATGAAAAGTTATTCGCCCACACACACATTTTTATCTGCGAGAAAGTATTTGCAGGGGAAAAGTCTCTGCACAAGAACTGGACACCTGCTAGATGCATAATTAGATATATTTGGCCTGAAACCTGTGCGCATTCATTGTGTGTTTCAACATTTCAATTCCTCATAGCTAGCACCAAAACCTGTAAAGACCTAGAGGAACTGCCAGCAATTACTTCACTGGTACCCATAGAAACCTGAGCTTTTTATTCAGTGATTTTAAAATGATGAGCAAATATAGGGTAGTGCTGCCAATTCCATGTGCATTGGTCTGATCTGCTTTCTAGATCTGCCAGCTGCAGACCAGCTGTGCTGGCCTGAGTGGTGCCAGAACTGCAGGCAACCCAGCCGACAGTCTTTGTACAGATAGGCAGCAGCAGGGGGAGCTCAGATTAATGAAATTTGTTCTTCTCTGACCTCTTTTGAAGGAGTAAGGGACGCAAGCTGGGCTCTGGTGACAGCCTGGCTTGGCATCCCTGTCACAAACTGGAAATTATACATATTTCAGTGAGCACTGAATGAATCTGTGCTGAGCTTTTTCTAGAAAGCCAGACAAAGTGACTCTGCCCAGCGCTAGTATCCTGGTGTTCTGGTGTACTAGTGTTCTAGCATCCTGGTGTTCTAGTGTGTTCCTGGTGTACTAGTGGTGCTAGTAGCACTGCTACACCTCATGTTGTATCCTATTCTGCATCTGTATCTCTGCTGCTGTCTTCATGATTTCCATGGAAAAAGTTGTGCTTTAGCTTTCCTTGCTTTATGATTAGATAGAGTTTGCTAAAATCTGGCTTCAAAATTCTGTGTTTGAAAATATAGAATTTTCTGCATATTGACTCTTAATCTGAATTTTCTCCTCTCTTCCCTGCCATTAGTACATTACCAGCAGAGGGTGATAGGAAAGGAGTAGATGAGACAGAGACCTGTAGGTTGAGATACCTAATTAGGTTGTAAGTCCCTTGATGCACAAGCATAAGGAGGAAAAGGATAGGAACAAAACACATTATTTACTGATGTTACCAGGTTAAACATGTTCATCCACTGCCTACAGAAGGCATTATAAAGGTCTAATAATTGCCTTGTGTTAGTCCCTCTCCCAATTATTTTATTCTAATCAATGCACTTAGTCTAGATTGAGTAGATTTTGTTCATTCTGTCTTTTCTTCATACTTTTTATATTTGAAATTTGTATGTCTTGGTAAATTCTTCCTCTACTGTTCATTTGGTCCTCCCACGGTGGAGCTCAACACTGGTAGAGGTCAAAAGAAGACTCATCAGTGCAACTTATAAATGGCTCAAGCACAGCTAGAAATATTTTACAGAGCTATCATATGGTTCATCATTTTTATGCAATGTTTGCCCTGAATGATGTCTTCCTAGGAATATGTACAACACCTCCACACCCCANTCTCCATATTCAATTTCTTTGGAGACAAGAGAGGGAGATTTCTTTGTCAGTATATAGTGCATTGCACCAATTTTTACACTCACTTGGGAAATTGTGTGGTGTCTGTACCTTCCCAAAGCGATGATTTTGACTCATGTTGCCCTTGTATTAGCTGCAGGCTGTGAGCTTTCCCATCATCCTTTCTGCATTTTTAATTGAACTTAGGCGTCTCATGTCATGATAGCTTTTTTTATGCTTGTCCTCATGCTGCTCATATGTCCTTTCTCTCTTGCCTCACAACACAGTAGTGTTTTCTGTTTTGCATTCTTTAAATTGGGTGCATGGAGATGGCCTTTAAAGTTCTGTGCTGTTCTGTTAACCTCAGAAGTTTCTGCTCTTTGGATATTTCATGGCTGGTTAATGTTTTGAGATGAAGAGATTTTGTTGAGTAGTAATTTAAATAAGCTACTCTAGATTGATCAGCATTCACATACTGAAATCAGGTTTTGGTTTGTATAGTTTTCCAGCTTCTTACTGTACTTTTAAACTTACTGCCATTTTTCACACTAAGAATTCTTCTCTTGATGTTCTCTTTATCTTTCTCAATGACGCTTTTCTTCAAACCACATTCTGTAACTTCTGCAATTAAAAATAGTAAAGCTCTCTCCTCTTTATCTATTTTTATTTTATTCCACTCAATCACCTGTGTCACTGTAGATTTTCTGTTTCTTGCTTTTTGGAAAAGCTCATCTGAGTATCTTGATGCTGCAGATCTTCTAACCATTGATAGCTGTGCCAGGGGAGCTAACTTGTTCAGTTGCATAGTGAGTATGTGACATGGTCATGTTTCTGTTTCGGTTGCATTAATGTGCTTGTGAATTTGACCTAACTCTTCAAGCAAATCTGAGGTGAGACATTTGGAAAAAGGAATTTTGAAATATGGTTAAAAATACGGATTTTTAGTGGCTAGTACAAATGAAGCTCGTATTAATCTACACAATACTGGCTGGTATTTTAGGATATATTTATGACTCTGTGTTAGTCCATTTGTTTGTGATTTCAACTAAGTTATATGAAAAAATTATCATCCATGTGCATTGGTGCCTGATTTTTTTCACTCTCTTGAGTAATGTTCTTGCTAGAACAGTCGTGGCCTAAGCTTTGTGTAATGCTAGTTTACACTGCCAGTACCACAACTGAGACCTATTCTTTGATGTCTTGCTTCCAGAATGAATGAAGGCTGTGTGTTAATTTGAAACACATTTAATTTCTTCATTTTCAGGTCTGAATGCCAGTTTCTCACAGTGGGGTAGCATTACTGCTGGTTTTGAAAAAAAGTTGCTACTTTTTCAGTAATTCTGACTTTTTCAACCAAAGTCCATCTCTGTGTTTAGTAATCTTGACAAACAAGAAGAATGGTAGAGGCTGAAATTCTGCAGGTTGACTAAATTTTACTAAGGATTCTATTCTAATCATCTTTTTCAGTATGTGCTAAATTACAACATAAGACAGAAGGTACTGCCTTCTCTACTAGTAAAAAATGGACTACTGTCTTGGTTTGAAAGACAGTGTTTGTTGGGGAAGGCAGGAGCCTCCTTGGGAATGGAGGATGTAAACTCTTTTTAAATGAATTATTATAATTTTGAAATTAAGAGACTTTTAGGTAAAAAGATATGAGAATAGAAATAACGGTTTTTTATTAATATGCATCACAAGGTAAACAAACAGCCGTAACTACAACATTAACAACAGACAGAACCAGGAATCTTCTCTGGCCTGGGGCACTTTCCCCCGGGCGCAGTTCCGGTCACGGCCAGCAGGGGCGCTGCTGGCTCCCGGCGGGCAGGGCGGGGGCGGTGACTCCCCCGCGCCTGCAGGGGGCGCTGTGGGCTCGGGGAGCACGCGGGAATGGCGGACAGGCTGGGACGGGAAGGGATGGAGGAGAGGCTTCACTTCACTAATCCCTGGGCCTGTCGAGCCTCGTGCTTTAGCAGAACTCCTGGGAGCGGCAAACTGGAATGGCAGCAATGAGCAGAAATGCCAGGGCGGTGGATGAGAAACTCCGCAGCGATAGCTGGAGCTGTGGGCCATCCCAGCAGAGCAGTGGGTGCGGGGCCAGCAGCAGAAGAAAAGGTAGCTCCCGGCTGGATTACAGCAGTGGTAGGGAAATTCCTTTCCCCAGTCAGCAGCTCCACTGTCCTCCTTCGAAAGCCGAGAGCAAATGAAAACCCCTAACTGTCCTAGCCCCCATCTTTTACTTGCCTCTCTTTTTGCAGTATTTCCATCCCTCCGAGAGAAACTGTTAAAAAACTAGAGATGTGCTGCTAGACACCTTCCTTTTTTGACACCTGGCCACCTCCCCTCCCCCAAGCACCTAGCCATTAGTGAGTTTTAGTAACTCAATGGGAAAAAAATTCCACAAAGAAAAGAAAATCTAACCCCTAACAACTACTCAAAAGAACTATTGGATAAAATTGTGAAGAGTTGTTGAAGGAGTAGCTACTCAGTGGATGCAGTCTTTCTTTTGAAACAGGTGACTTAAAGCACTACTCGGAATAGGTAATTTCCTTTTCCAAAGGAAATAAAATATGCTGATTAAAATTTTTCTTTCCACTCTTTGACAAAGCCATACTTATTCCAAAATTGATCAGTCTCTATGATGATACCTGTCGTGGTTTGAAAGCAGAACGAGTGAGAGGCTCCAAGTCTGAAATACAATTTAATAAGAAGAAAGGTAAAAAGGTAAAATAAAATAAAATAAATGCAGTAACACAAAAGACCACTGACAAAGTCAGAATACAACCTGAGCAGGATGGTGGAAGCAGTCCAGGTGAGGTGCTCTTCCTGAAGCAGTGATCCTGTAGAAAGGTCTGGTAGCTCTGCTCCTCTGCGAATCCAGTAGGTAAGGGCTGCTTGCACTGTCCCACATACCAGCTTATATCCAGGTGAGAATGCTTGGCTCCTCCCCCTGGGCAGAGCATCTCACAATGGGATGATGAGTTGTGAAGTGGGTCCTTGATGGCCCATTAAACAGAGATAACTCCTGGAGGGAGTGACCTGTGAGTCATGGGCAAGGTGTTGATGGGCCATTAGCAGAAGACAGCCCAAAGGAGGGGGCCTGGGAAGAACACTGCCCCACTTGGTTCAACAGTTCATGAAGATGGGAATAGAATAAATACTTTGTGTACATCCTACACTGCAACCCAGGACAATATCCCACTCTGTTTTTATTCAGAAACTGGATTGTGCCTCAGGTTGAATATATTGGTAAATGAAAGGCTTGCATGTCTGTTGTTGACGGGCAGTCTTGTAATGCATGATAAGTTTTGCTACCAGCTCTTAAAATTCTTCCAGCTCATGGTTTTTCAAGCACCAGATGGCAACATCTCCGTGGCATTCCACTGAAAACTGATAAATTTCGCATGGATTCTAGGGGATCAGTGCATAAGTAGATTCTAACTGGTTGCAAATTTGGTTCACAGTTAAAATATTTGTCACCCAGCAAACATCACATGTGATAAATGTCATGTAATGGAAAATAAGTCCTGCCTTCATATTTCATTTTATCAATAAGTGTATTCTTTCCATATAGCTCTTTTTTTTATAATAAAGATCTAATCAATCCAGAAAAACTCTTCAAATTAATTGCTTCCATCTCATAAGTTATCAGATAGAAACATTTTTTTCTTTACAATCATATTAATTAAACAAGGATTCAGCAGTTATTATTGTGATAGCATTGCTCTCGCATTTTTTGATTATGCATTTTGTGTAAATAATCTTGATATATTTTTTCCCTTAAATAATATATAATTGAAAAGTGTTTTTTTTGAATGTGTGACTTCACATTCTGATGCCTGTTGCTGGAATGATCAGCTGTGTACTGAAGAGTCTCCCTGTTGCTCCTTTTAACAAGTGATGTAAGTGATTAACCTCTCATTAAATTTTAAAAATGCATTGTAATAAAATGGTGCTGTGGAACTTACAACTTTCAGCTGCGCTTTTTAGACTTTCATTGCGTTTGAAATTTTATGAGTAAGAGGTCAACCACGAGAGGACTTTTCTTTTTTTGTGCTTCAGAGCAACTTATGATAAGGTGACAAAATAAATTCAGTGGGGTATTACCCCTTTCAATTCTCTATTTTCCAGTGCTTCTGGTTTTATAATAAAAAGTTAGTTTGTGACAAAGTTAGTTTGACAGCAAATGTCCTGCATTTTTTGCTCATTTTGTATATGAGCAAACCTTCCTGTCGATTTTCTGCTACATGTTACCACAAAAAAAATGATAGAGAGAAACAGCGCTTTTTCCTAAGGTCTATTTCTTTCTATTTTTACTGTTTCAATGTACTGGAAAACATTAAGTCCTGCTGGCTTCACTGAAGCCTACATGAATTTAAAGGACTCTTTGGAAGTCCTCTATTGTGGGCATTTCAGAATGATCCATTGGATCTCCGTGCATGCTTTAAATACATCTTCAGCACAGAGACATTTTAAACAGATGCTGTGTTTGGCAGAACAATCTCCTTATTGCTCTTCACTCTAATCTGAGTTTGATTCTGTTATTACTTGATCATCTGTAGTGAAATAGTGCATACAAAGCAGAAAAGGAACATGTTCGTTTATAACTGCAGTTTCTAATACATAATTTCTCATTGTGTTTTCTTTTTGTGTCTGATACTGTGAAAAGCAGCAAATGAGAAAAGCAAAGACTGTTGACTAAATTTAGAATGGTGGCTGAAGAAAATTGAGACCTGTGTGCATCTTTGTCTCTTTAATTTTATTCAGCCACTCAACAGAGGGGATTATCCCACTGTATTTAGTGTTGGTGAGGCCTCACCTGGAGCACTGAGACCAGTTCTGGGCCACACAATGTAAAAAGGATATGAAGTCACTGGGATGCACCCAGAGGAGGGCAGTGGAGCTGGTGGAAGGCATGGAAGGTCCTGTGAGGGGCAGCTGGGGAGTCTGGGTTTGTCCAGTTTGGAGGAAAGGAGACTGAGGGGTGACCTCACTGCTCTCTGCAGCTTCCTGGGGAGGAGAAGTGGAGAGGGAGGTGCTGACCTCTTCTCTCTGGGATGCCATCATCCAGAGCATTAGTGAAGATGTGCAACAGGACCCGGTATTGGCCCATGGAGTACACTGCTAGTAGACTTTATGCCAATTACCATCACTCCCTCAACATGGGGTTTCTGCCACTTTTCAATCCATTCTGCTGTCTGTTCATCCAGCCTGTGCTTCATCATTCTCTCTTTGAGGATCTTACAGAAAGCAGTGTTGAAAGCCTTAGAGAAGCCAAGGGTAGACAATATCCACTGCTTTTTCCTCTTCTACCAAGCCAGTCATTTCATCACAGACAGTGATAAAGTTGGTCAGGCATAACTTGCCCCTGGTGAATCTATGCTAACTATTCTTGATGATCTTACTGTCCTTCCTATGCCTGCTGACAGTTTCCAGAATTAGCTGATGCATTGCCTTCTCATGGATCAAGGTGAGGCTGACTATCCTGTAGTTCCCTGGATCACCTTTCCTGTCCTTCTATAAGATAGTGACTTTTGCTTTTCCTTAGTTCTCAGGCACTTCTCACAGTTGCTATGACCGTTCAGAAGTTACTGAGCGTGGCTTTGCAGTGCTGTTTGCCAGCTCCCTGAGCACTCAAGTGCATCCTGTCAACACCCCTGTATTTATTTGTGTTTAGTTTGCTGCAGTACCCTAAAGTAGCTTCCACCATAGGTACAGTTTCTTTGTTCCAGACTTTTCCCCTGGTCTGTCAGAGCTGAGATTCATCAAGGCCCACTCATGGAAACTGAGGAGAAGGCACCATTCAGTACCTAAGCCTCTTTCATGTTCTGTGTCCCTTGCTTCATTCAGCAGAAGACCCAGATATTTTCTACCCTTTCTTTTGTTCTCTGTGTACTTAGAGAAATCCTTTCCATTGTCTTTGACACCCTCAACTGGACTCAGCTCTGTTTTGGCTTTGACTTTCCTAACCTCATCCCTGTATGAGTGAACAGTGCTCCTGTATTCTTCCCACATTACCTGTTCCTGTCTCCACTTTCTATATGTTTTCTTTTTGTGTCTGAGTTTTGCCAGGAGCTCCTTTTCCTATTTCTCTTGTAGAAAAGATCTACATAGAATTGCTGATTTTCCTCTGGTCAATAAAGAACGTTAAACACTTAATCAGAGGATTTAAGCAAGCATTCCATTTCTTTGCAAGAGGAAAGAATATTCCATTTTCAGGAAGAATACTGGGAGCCAGTACCTTTGTCTGCTGCATGAAGTGTTGAATTTGCAGAGATAGATTTATTGACATTTTATAGAAATGTCTGTGTGTATGAAACATCTTTGTTCAGTGTGGGTGAATGCCTTAAGGCATCATGGGACTCTTTCTTTATGTTATCAGGTATCTCCAGTTATTTTTATAGATCATAGGAAGTTGTGTGGGAGCTTGTTTGAAATGCATAATGGTATCAGAAAACTATATTTCCTCCTTTGAAGACTTCTCTATTTTTCTCCATAGCTGAACAAAATCTTCTGCCTCCCAGGTCAACAACTTTCAGGAGTATATAATCATTTTACAGAAAGTGAGCATGAAGGGTAATACTGTCTTATTTTTGAGAGCTTGACTCTTATTCATGTAGCGAGAAGTCCTTTAAAGTTCTTTTTTTAACCCCTTCACAGGGGCTCGTTTTTTCTAGAGATATGTGTGGGAATTTAGCTTGGATGGTTTTGGCTAGTTTTTCTTTTATTGTTGTTTATGTGTTTCTCCATTCCATTCAAACAGTTCAGTGAATAAGAGAGTTTGGGCGGTTTTGTTTTATTGTTTCGTTTTTTCTTCCCCAGGATATCAAGCAATATCAAAGACCTCTGTAGCTGGAACTCTTCCTTGAATGAGCTACATCTGTGAGAAAGGGATATTTATGGTTTTTTAAAATTATGATCTTTCTAAAGCTATATTGGCTAGATTTTCTGTTGTCAGCAAGTGGAATGTTGTTTTCATTTCTTTGTATTTAAATACTGTTCAGGATGTTATGTAGAGCATAGTTGATACATGCAGAAAAATTTAGAATTTTATATTCTTTAGTGTGCCACACTAATGTAGAATAGATGAGACTAGGAAAGATACTTTCCTTTGAGAATGATAGAGATTAGTGCCTGAATGTTTACACCTTCTAAACCTTTTTTGCAGTATATTTTCATACCAAGCCCGTTATTTAGCCAAGATGTTGTTATAGAATATTTTTTCAGGACAGAAAAGACACTTTCAGTTGTTTTGTTAATACAGTTATAACACAATCTAGATTTATGTATGCTATTTTACGTACAGAATTCTAAAGGTGTTTTGGGACAAGAGACAACATGCAATAATTTCTTGCCCACTGAGGCCATTGATTTTACCACATAAAGATCTTACAGTTCTGCTAACAAACCATAAACTCTTACATTGCCTTACTCTTTTCAGTAAATGATCTGCTTAAGGGAAATAATATGTAGCAAATGTGTGTAGGGAGCAAATGATGCCTCTTCTTATTAAAGCATTTAGGCTTTGTAACAAAAGCCATTCCTTTACTCCATTGTCAGGAAGCACGTAAAGGTTTGGCAGGGTGTGAAAAGAGAAAAAAGACATGGTATTAATGACCAGAATAGTTTGCCTATTCTATGAAAATTTTCTTGGACACTTGAATGATTTCTATACATGTTCGCAAGACCATAGGTGGATTTGTGTGTGTGTGTATACAAAGTCTGTGATTCCCTAGGTAATATGTAGTACCTGAGTTGCATAGGAACTTCTGTGCAAATAACTTCAGTGTCTTTTAGATACATCAGAGTGATACTCTGTTTTCAAATGCTCCCCTCAACGGCAAAGAAATCGTAAGGAAGTCTAAGGTAGGTTTAGCTGAACCCTGTGCTGTGAAGTGCGGAGAATGGAGTCTATGGTATTGGATTTTTTGTGTTTTTCCTTTATTTACATGTTGTCACAGGTATGTCCCATTGCAAAGACAATCAATATGACATTCTGACAGGATTAAAGTATCTAGAATAGAATGTCAGTCCACTAAAAGTGCATTTATAAAGTCTAGGACAACTGAAAGAAAATAATACAAGGTAGAAAGGACTTAGTGGGTACCCACAAAACCCACAGTATGAAATACAAACCTATACTGTCACATGTATAGGAATACTTGGATCTGTACACTTGCCCTATTCCTATAAGTACCTTTCTCACATTGAATTGAAATGATATAGATAAAGAACTTTGATATTAATGAAGAAGAAACAAAATAATAAACTTTCACATACTAAACCAGAAACACAGGCTCTTTTTTTATAGGAGAAGAGAATAAGTAAACATCTTTTGTCAAGTCAGACCACACTGTACCATATCACTAAATGATTCATCAGGCAGGGCTTTTGCCTCTCCTTTGAATTTCACAACATTTTAGAGTAGCCAAATAATATTTTACTTCAGACTACTTTAAGTTTGGAGTTCTAGGTGTCATATGTATTTGCTTTAAAATTACAGTTTGGGCAGAGCACCCTGTATCAGCTAAGGAGTTAGGTGATTCAAAATGGACAGAATGAATAGAACTAGGTGAAAGAATTTAAGTATAGAATGACAGAATGCACTAAATTAATATGTTATGTAGTTAATACTTTATAGAGAATGCTTTGCAGAAGTAAGGCATAATGGACTAATAAATGTAGTTTAGCTTCACAATGGCAGCGTTAGTATTTTAGAAGTTAGGTGGAGATAAAGCACTGAATTTTCTGGTACTGAACTAGTACTGAAAAGTAAATGCACCCACAATGTAATTTAGGTGCGTTTATCCACATTTTTTACTAATTTAATGATGAATATGATTATGGATTTTTAATTTACAGGAGTAATAGTTGCCTCCATTTTCTGTGCTAGACATGAGTTCTTAAGTTTGTTTTTTTACCTCATACAGGAGATGAATGTAAAAAGCAATAACCTTATTTGCATATTTATGATCAGTTTTCAAAGTTCCAGTAGTGAGATTCTCTGGTCTCCTGTAATGCACTGCTATGTCATATTCAAGGGGTTTAAATTCAATTCAGTAAAATATTTCCTGATCAACAAAACAAGCAAGACTTAATGTAAATGCACTAACTTAAAATCAAGTACTTAATTAATTATTTTTTTGGAAAAGGATGAATTTAAACATTTGGCTTGCCTGATTTCACCCCCTAACAAACCATAGATCAATATAGAGGCCATATTTTTGTAAATTTACATTGCTTGGTGTCCCTACTTATACTTTCTCGAGTATTTGACCCATGCTTTTTCAAACAGTCTCTGTATTTCTTGATTGCTTTTTTTTTCAATTTCAGCCATTTCCTAAATAGTATATTCTGATCTGTTTTTAATCTCCTTGTACTCTTCCCACAACGTTTTTTTTTTCTCATGAATGGCTGTGCCTGTATGAGCAGTTTTCAGCAACTCATCAGTGCTTTCAGACTTAGTGAACTCAGTCAAAATCACAGCAGATCCAGGCCTTCTAGTTTGTAGTTCTATTACAGTTGTGTACTGGCCATTCCTTAGTCTTGTTTTTTAAAACTTCTTTTCTTTTACAAAACCAGTGCATACATAAGAATAATTTAAAAATATTTCTATCATACTTACATGTGTTAAAAATCGTGGAGTTTTGAATCTACCAGCTTTATTTCATTTTACAGCCATAAAATTATTTTCTTGCCTAATTTTCATCAAACATTTAGTGATATGTATCCATCAAGAACAGTGAAATTCAGTTATGAGAAATGATGATTAACATTTAATTTTCATACCTTTTCATACTTATTTTTTATAATTTTAAAATTAGATAAATCATATGGAACTTAATGCAATGAAATAACTCACTTGTTTTTCACTAACAAGTGAAAAATACCTTTAAAGTATGCAGATTTTAAAAGTTGAAATTTAAAGGGCACAATAAATGGATAGGCAATTGTACAGTTTCTAAGAGGTGGGATAGGCAAAAATTAATGAATTTGTAATTACTTCAAGAATTGTTGGCTCTTTGGTTAGATTTATCATTTAGTATTGCTATGGTGGGAATGATGAGAAAATCAGTTAACTGGCCTTCACGTTTGGCATCAGTTTATGGAAATAGTTGTATTTACTATTGAATGCAGATTCTTCAGGAAAAAGCAGAATACAGCTTTGATTGAAACATTAGCTAATAGGCATCAGTGATTAGAGACACTCTATAATAACAATACATCCTAAATATTTGTATAACACTGTCTCAAATTTAGGGTCATTGGTTTTGTATCACTACAATAGAGTTTTTTTAGTACTCTAAAATACTGTAATGCTCACTACAATAGAGCATTTCTTTTTTTAGAGTGTTTTGGTTCTTCACATGATAAGAATACATAGCTTTTCTTAGGTGAGCTCAGTATATCTTTGCCAAGGCTGTTTATTGGGAAATATATGATGTATTTTAAAAAATACATAATTAAGTCTGAATTGAAACTTATATCTCTGCAGTTTTGAAGTAACTGCAGGAAGATTTTTTTCCTTTTGATGAACAATTCTTGTCTTTAAAAAGAATTTTTAAATAGAGGTTCAGAACAATGTCTGTTTTAAGAGTAAGTCCAACATGCTAGCATAGATTTAATCAAACTTTTGAATACTTTTTAGTCAAATCTATGAACAAGTAAAGACTTCAGAATTTTTAATGCTCAAATATATGCATTTCAGATATAGTTCAGGTGATACAATATTCTGAGAAAGAAATTGAATAATAAGGTGGTTTTGTCTAACTTAGTGCTCTAATTTTTTGTGGAAGGCATTATAATACTATTAGCTCAAATTTTCATGGTTTTATTTTCATTGATGTGTGTTAATTGCTTAAGAGAAGAAATTGAAATTATTTTTTAAATCTTGTAGGATTAAATCAATAATGAAGGGCATAATGGCTTCTATTTTTCACTTTAACCAGTTGAAAACTAAGCTTTTCTTTAATTAGGTTTTAGTCCCTTAAGCTTTTTGGTTTTTTTTTCATCTGAAAACCACTGTTTGCACATATTTGTTTATATGTGTAAATTCTCTAGTTCTTTCTAGTGCAAAATGTTACTCTACGCCTTTAGAGGGGCAACACGTTGTGACGTGGTGTGGACCTTCACAGAGGACAGCAGGCAGCAGCTTGGTGAAACATGGAATGCTCTTTTATTATCTGACTCCAAAGGCTTATATACATTTTGTACAGAGGGCCAAGATTGGCCCAAAGAGGTTACAACCTCCTGACTCCATTGGTCACTATGACCATCAGTCAAGTTCTCTCTCAGAGAACAAGAATGCAAAACATACAGATAAATTCTAAGAATACAATATTGTTTACATGAAGCAGCGTGAGAAGCTGCTGCAAAGACTCAAATGCTTGAAAGCAAGAAATGCAAGGACGACAGCAAAACAAGTAATTCTATAAGAAATGTTACTGTATTTCAAGCAGTGTTTGCTGCACGAATGGTTCTGTTGAAAATGGAAAAAATTTAGATTAGTGATTGTTAGATGTTGCTTTTGTTGTCACAGCTGGAAACTTAGTGTGTAAATTCTCACCTGACTGTGTATGCACTATGAGAAGAAGCTCTATTCTAATAAACAGTTGGATTAGAATAATTTTAGAATTATTTAACTGTTAGCCAAAGTTTCTTTTTTTTTTTTTTTTTCATTCTTAAGGGGAAAATCATGTCATTCTTTGATATGTCTAATTTTTCTCCCAATTTTGACCACCTTTTGAAAAACTGAGCCAGTATCATTTGTGTAATTAAACCTGTTGCTTGAGTCTTGATTCTTGTCTTTCTGAATCTTAAAAGTTGTGCTTCACTTTAAAATAGAAGAAAACTATGTCTGTGATTTTTGTTCCATCAGTATCAGCTTCTTTGTGCCTCTTCTGCCTGTGTTACTTGTGATTTGGGGAGTGAGGGCAGAAGGCAGTAGACTGTGATAATGCTATTGAGCCATCTATAAGCTGCCTTGTAATCACAGGCCTGTAGCTTCTGTGTGCCTAACAGAGCACTCAGTGCAGATCAGGGACTGTGATGTGAGAAGGAATGTAAAAAACTTCAACTGTCTTGAAGTTCAGTTTCAGATTCACAGGCTGATCTTAGGGGAGAAGGTGATAGGCTTATAAATCAAACATTGAGGTACAAATCATGTCAGTTGTATAAACATTTATTTTGCCAGCAAATTAATTAGATGCTATTTGTTCCTCACAGGACATGAAGATGTGTCCAGGAAACCTAACAGTAGTCACAATACCCATAGTCAAATACTAAATAAGGTGTGCCATGTTGTTTTCTCTTTCACATTTTCTGGTAGATGTATGAGATTCAGTTATACCAATTTGATGGTTCGTGTGGACTGTGTTTACTCACTAGAAGTTCTGAGTAAACAAAACTAACATGTTGTTTTCTTATAAATAATGGATAGATTTTTTTGGCATCCACAAGTGTGATACAGAACCATAATCTCCCTGTCCTTTTCTCAATGAGTATCCTAAAAGCCTACAAAATTAAGCAAAGTCATAATGAAGAGTAAGTGCAAAGAAAAGCAACTTCCAGTGTCTTCTTCTTTTTCACTGAGAGTTCTGATTCTTTTTCTATAATTAGATCAAATATAAAAATTAGTTAAATATAAAAATGGAAGCATTATTAATTAGCTGAAAGCTGAATAATTGCAAATTAAGTAGCCCATAATATCATATATGATTTCCTGCCTTTATCTATTCACATGTGCTTATCCTTATACTCTAATGAATAAATTTTGTTTATGAAATTAGTATTTCCCAAGTTCTGTGTGACTTACTGCTTGTTTTAAACAGTGGATTAATTAAGCATACTTTTCTTCTTTCATAGTGCATTTGCATATAGCCCAAATTTAAACATAAATTAACACATAAGTGATGTATATTTAATAAAACTTTCCTTTCTGAAAGCTGAACTAGACAATCTGCTTTTTCAGTCATAACATTGAATAATTGTGGAATTCTTTCATCTTACTGTCATGCCTTTTTTTAAGGGAGTAGAAGAAATTAATTAAGCTGAGATATTGTCATCAGCAGATGCTGTACGTAAAATGTTATAGAATAGTACGTAAATTTCTTATCTGGAGTTTCAAGCATTGAATCCTCTTTCCCATTTCTGATTTAGAGAATGTCCAGAATCCAATCTGTAGGACAGAATACCTGCAGTTAAATTTCAGAGACCTTTCCAGAAATGGAATGCTGAAAATCTGTGGCTTTGAATGGAGATGAATTATAGAGACTTCAGATTGACAGATTTAGATATTGCAAATTTATAGAAACCACTCAGCTTCCTCAAATTTGCCTTAGTTCTCTTCTTGTTTTTCAAGTCATTCACTTGAGCACAATCAAATCTGAATGTTCTAATCATCTAATGAACTTATTTTACTAAGGATAACGTCAAACCTCACCTGAATTATGTTTATTTGATGCTGTAAAAGTAATTTTTACGTTTAGACTAAAATGAAGAATTTTGGTGGAAAACTTAATGTTTGAACATTCCAGATAATTGGTAGGATGTGCTCCCATTTTTAACAGAGCTGTAAGCAGATTCAATTAATTTCTAGTTTACCAGTGGCACTTCCTAGGTCCATTTCTAGTTTCTGTCTGATAAATGTAATTTCGAAACTTACAGGTTAGTCACATTGCTGTTCAGGGCACTATGTGGGATCTTTATTATCCCATTTCTCCAAGAAGTAACCCAGAAATAATCTGGTGTGCACTTTGAGGCTGAGCTGAGAAGTTGTCAGTGTGGGTGTTAACCTATATCCCTCTCAAATGCCAGGAATATGTTTCTGAAAGAAAAAATAAGGAAACTGTCAATCTTCTTTAGATCACTCAGAACTGTGATACTTTCTAATGTTTATATACTTTCTGTTTCCTTTCAATTTGTCCAGATACTGTATGGGTTTTCATTTTCCATGGCCCTTTCTGTACTGTAGGGCAAGTTAAAAGTTAATTTATTTTCAAATTCAGTAATTATTTCTCCACTTTCTGCTAGATTCTTCTGCAGTTCAAGAGAAAATTGACTTTATGTAGTTCGAAAGTCACTTTGTAAATCAGAAGAATAAACTAGAAACAATTCTACTTTTGCTACTAGTCTACATTTGCTACTAGAATCTAATACAGAAATTTATGGAGTTGGTATTGTAGTGGTTTGAATTCTGTAGTGAAACCAACATTTGTGATTTTAAAAAAGTAACCTGCAGTACATTTATATGCTGAATAGCTCTGAATTTGCAGTCAGACTTCTAATCTACCTCAGAATAAATTTGAAGAACCTGCTTTCTTACAAAATTCTGCTGTATGAGTGTGGAAGCATATGAAAGAGAAGTGATTATCTAAGGTTGTGAGAACTGATCTGACTTTCATTTCTACAATTCTTCCTGAATATTTTCTGCACTGCTTCTGTTATCCCCTGAACTTAATAACTTAACCATGTAAGAGGTAATTGAGAAAAACAGTCAGGTAAAGAATATAGTCCTTTTAGTGTGCATTCCAAGTATGTTGTGTTTGCTGGTTCTGCAGTCATAGAATTCTTTGTGGAAAGTGTCAGTCATTCTGCAGACCTGCCTAGATTATAGAAAATATACTGAATTTATCTAAAGAAACATAAATCATTACTATGCATGACTGTTGAACTCTGGGCTAATGTCATGGAGGGGAGGAATTCAAATATTTAGCAACTCATCTTACAAGAAATAGTAATACTTCTTCATGAAATAAATACACATTTACAAAATGTACGTGATTTTTACTCTCCAGAGCATTACTGAGTAAGTGGCTGAGGCACAGAAGTCGTACAGACACATTTGTGTTGTTGCACGCCTCAAGTATTTTTCAGTTGCATAGGAAATGTTGTTGGACTTCGTTGCTTTGAGCAAAATTATAATTGCCTTGCAATTCTTACAGTTGAATGATTATCCAGACAAATTAAGAATTTGTGTTTGTAGGAGTTTTTTGCATGCTGAAAAAGACTGGTCATATTTAAAGATTTTGCATCTCACAACTGCCTTCTAAAGTCTGCCTTTCAAATCTCAAATTTTCTGAATTCTTGCCATGAATTTCTTCTCATTTCAGTGAATAAGCTTCTGACTCTCAGTCTTATGATGCTGGTGTGTTATAATAGAGGAAGTAATAATAGGTGAGAACAGTGATTAAAGTTCTGTGTAGGTAAAGAACTGTGAAGAAATTGTAACCTAGCAAAAATTGTTCTGACGTATTTATTTAATTGCAGTCAAGCAAAATTAGTCGTGTTGGATCAGTGCAGTGAATATTACGGGAAGGAGGGGAATTTAAACTGACAACATTCTTCGTGGTCACACAAAGTGGCATTCTTTATAGGCTTTAAATACTATGTTATTTACTTATTTCTGGAAAAAAAATACTGTAAACAGTTCTGTAGGGCATTTCTTTTTAATTTGAAAGCAAAGCTTGTTTCTCTAAAAGTGAGTGGATTTTTTTTTAGTGTTTTGAAATAATAAATTTATAAATAGCATTTGCAGAGTTTAAACTCATAATTTAAAGTATTGTGGAGTTCAAAAAAGATAGTTGGTTGCACTGTAATAATAATTCAAAAAAAGTAGTCTCAGTGGTGCCAATGCACGTGTGCCATGGAAAAATGTGTGCCTAAAATCTTCATCAAGGAATGAAGAAGAATCCTTTATGTGAAATTTTTCTTTTCATAAAATCACTTCAGCACTGTTACTGGTACCCCACTGCATTTTACTCATATTTTTCGTAACCATCTACCAAGTTTTTAATTTCTCAGACTTTGTAGAAGATGCAAACTATGACCAATGAGTATATAATTCATTTTTTGCTTAAGTATTTCTAGAGGCACTTTTAACTTGTTTATGCAGGGTACATATCTGCTAGTGAATAGTTACAGATTGGCGGTACAATACTGTAAATTGCTTACAAAACCACCAAGTATTTCTTTTATTTTACTCACCATTTCTGATAAATGGGCTGCCTGTATGATTGTTTAAAAGTAATGCTAGCATACTGAGTCTTTTGTGCATTCCACTTTATCTAATAATCTGTTCTTTGTTATTGAGCACAAATGGAAATGGAAATGCTAATTTTAGGAGTATTGTGTGTTGCCCAGTGATTCTGATTTCATGTTTATTTAAATTACAACAAACAATTCAGCTGGGTTAGCTCATAGAGCATTTCAATTACATCTAAAATAAAATGAAATATAAAAGGGTGGATTGCTTTTTCCATCTTACCTGCACTTTTTCAGTGTGACTTCTCTGTGCCCTGTGACGCTCAAATTTGAGACATCCTCAGAATTTCGGATTAGAAAGCTTGTTGAGCATTATTACAGTATGTTTGTCCTTTCAGGTTACAGGTCTTTCTGTATAGTCTCTTACTAATGAAAATGCAGCAAGAGTACAGCACTTGTAAAAAGCTGAGAAATTAATCCTGCAAGAAGTTAAAAGTTTTTAGATTTTCACTTGATTTATTAAGAGGCGGAGGGTAGCAAATACTGGTATTTATTTTAGAGTATATAGCAATGCAAATTGTGTCTGTGGCTTTTAGCTAAGTTGCAAGATGCATTTTGTGTTCAAACTTGAAATACTTTTTGCCACCTAATATTAGTGTGTTCTATTTGCATCTTTTTTACTCTGTCAGAAGAACAACTGGGATGCTTTTTTACTTTGTTAGAGAACAGAGCAACAGTTCCAAGAAATAACACAAGACTTTTGCACTTGAATTATTTAGATCATATTTCTTTAAAGTATAAATCAAAAATAACTGAAGTGACAAGTGGGAAAATTCAGCTGTTCATGGTTTTAGTTGTTAACTGCCTTTAACTAAACCGTTTTTTTCTTTTGATGTACATTTTTAAATATTATTAGAATCTTAAGATCATTAGATTGGAAAAGACCTTCGAGATCATTGAATCCAACTGTGAAGTCCTTCACTAAAACATGTCCACAAGTGCCGCTTCCAGATGTCTTTTTGAGTACCTCTGTGAATGGTGACTCCACCACTTCCCTCTGAGGCCTGTCCCAATACCTGATGAACGTTTCCCATGAAGAAATTTTCTCTAATACCAATCTGAACCTCACCTGATGCAACCTGGGGCCATTTCCTTTTGTCCTGTCACTTATTCTCATCCTGTCTGGGAGCAGAGTGTGATCCCTACCTGCTTACACCGTCCTGTCGTAGAGTTGTAGAGATTACAAGGTCCCTCCTGAGCCTTCTTTTCTCCAGGCTGAGCACCCCCAGCTCCCTCAGCCGCTCCTCATCAAACTTGTGCTCCAGCCCCTTCCCCAGCCCTGCTGCCCTTCTCTGGACACGCTCCAGCCCCTCAATGTCCTTCCTGAACTGAGGGGCCCAGAACTGGACACAGCACTCGAGGTGTGGCCTCAGCAGTGCCCAGCACAGGGGGACGGTCACTGCCCTGCTCCTGCTGCCCCACTATTGCTGACACAGGCCAGGTGTCCTTGGCCTTCCTGCCCACCTGGGCACAGCTGGATCATGGTCAGCTGCTGTCTGCCAGCACCCCCAGTCCTTTTCCTCCAGGCAGCTTTACAGCCCCGTGGCCCAAGCTTGTAGCACTGCAGGGGTTTGTAACCATTTGTTACCGTTCTTACTCCTGTGCAATGCTGCAAGGTAGCAATTACTCTTCTGGGAAGAAAAAAAAAAAATTAAATTTTAAAAGACCCAGTTTGTCAATACACTTCAAGAACAGGAATGTAGCTTTTAATGTAATTTAAATTTTCAGACTTTCTTTTTAAGAAACATTGTTTTCTTCAAATGTCACTGCAATTTATTTTAGATCATTAAATATGCTCTTAACTTCTACTTTATTGTATTTCTGCAAAAAGATTAAATCATCCATCTTTATGCATAGAGAAAACATAGTTAGGGACTCCTAAAAACATCTTTGATTTCAAAATAGAGCAAGGGATTCCTCTCCTGTTTTCATGATAAAGATAGTATATCTGTGTGTATATATATATGTACAGATAGTATATATATATATATCTGTATATAAGTATATAGTATAGTAT